>JAYEVD010000164.1:0-108960 GCA_036346405.1 Phyllostachys edulis
TTGTTCTCTCCTTTAGATGGTTGCGAGCCTTGCGACCTTTCAAGAGCTCCATCATGTGCTTTAAGAGACCCGCCACCTCTTCTAACCTCATGCTCTCAAGATCACTAGAATACAACAGAGTTGTGACCACAGCACGCCTCTCTGTAATACTGCAAGTATTTCTCGACCACCTCAATTTCCTCTAATTTATCGCCAAGGGATCGAAGCTCGCTGACCATCGCCGTTAATTTTCCCGCGAACTCATCTATCGATTGAGTTTTGCTCATATGCAATGCCTCATACTCCCCCTGAGAGTTTGGAGACGAACTTTCTTTACTCGATCCACCCTCATGCATAGTACGAAGAGCAATCCAGCCTCCTGCTATATCTTTCCGACAAGTTGATTGAGCATCGAGCCTGTATTGCGTCAGAGATCGCTGCCAACGCTGCTTAATCGATCTTCATGTCGACATCCACATCCTTTTCTTTAGGATCGATCTTTCCTTTTAGATCGATTGATCACCTCTGACGTCCCTGCACTTCGGCACGCATATTGACCCACATCTTCATAGCCCAAGCCCGTGCGGAAGCTTAATTTGGGCCATCTTTTGTTGTCGACGAAGATCCGCTGGGAGCCATCGGTTTCTTCTTTTACGGAGTTGGAGGACCGATTTTCATACACCGCTCGATACCACGTAGACAAAACCTTCTTCGCTCAGATTTCGAACTTCGTTTTCAAAGTTGTTCTCAACTTGAACGGAAACACGAACACAATTGTCGAACTAGGAATAGTAATCGAACCAACGAACAAGAACAGAGCTCGATGTGGTCGCAAACCGCAGCTTTTCGCTTTTGTCTATTGCTTATGTTGTTGTCCAACTTACAAGACACAACCACACCTTATATAGGTCGCTTAAACCGACTCATACATTGACTCGGAGTTTACATTCAAAGCAAACGACAGACTCGAATCCAACAGAGTTCAAACCGACTCAACTCCAAACCAAAACAAAACTCTATGACTCGAACAAGGATTGAGCAAAACTATTACAGAAGGATTAATCCCAACATACATGCATCGGTAGTTAGTTAGCACATTTAATCAAAATCCCTTGTGCCCTATTCTCATCCAAAGACCTCCTAGTCTCGGCGTTGGTCCTTCCCACCTTCCATTTATTGAGTAAACTTCTATTTGATTTGCGATAACATGTGATATATCATCATAAATTCATCACTCAACAACTTTGAAATATTTCTTATGTGATTCAAAGTTGTCGTGTTGGACGACAAGGTTAATGCACATTTGAGTCTTCTTCGTAAGATATATGTGACTCTTGATCACTACTCTCCTACATTGCAAAGAATATCACGGGGTAAGTATCGCATGTCAATATCATAAAAGCTGATCGTTCTTCTTATTTACCCCGCTCGTTGTTTCACCTAAGTTGTCGCTTGGGTGCTTAACCCTTCGATGACATGTTGAAATTTTGGCACTCCTAGGAGTTGTCTCGTATTCTGATTGGGAAGAGTATACATGCTTGCATCCATGCATCTTGCAATGATTTGTTTAATAGTGTGAAAAGCTAAAATTTTAATATGGGTGCTTCGTATGCAGTTGCTAGATGCTTTCTTGAAGACATGCAAGCTTGGTGCAGGTTTGAGAAGTAAACAGAATGAAGATGATGCATCATAAATGAGGGCAGCTAGGTGAGACAACCCTTACTAGAAAGATGTTAAAGTCACAAATAGTACAAACTTCATAACATTAAGTACTGCAGCCTTTGAACCAGTAACAGTTCTTTTGAAAAATCATTACAAACTATCTTGACATTTTTTCAATTTTACATCCCGATTTCAAAGTTTGCAACTGTTTCATACCGTGTTCCATCTCTTTTCATACCATAATTCCATATAGAATATTATGGTGTATTGGCTGGTTAACTTTGGCATTTTACAAATAATGCAGGCTTTAAATTTACTTGAGATTGCCTTAGGACTCAGGATGTGCTAGGTAGGTACAGCTGAATGTTCCGGGCTGATGTGCTTAATCATGTGATTCTCCAGTTGTACATCAAGTGGAGGATTCTTCCAGACTGAGCTTTGATATCCCTGGACATGTCTGTATATTTCAAAGCAATTAAACTGGCACTGCACTTCTGATCTGCAGTTATATATATTGGTCCAGATAAGCAGCTTGATGTGGGTCATGCATGCAATCATGGGCGCAGTTGGATATGTAGTAGCTGTTTTATTGTGCAGATGATGGTCAGAATCGCATCTGCATGTAATAATTATCGATGATCGACTGTAATGTACATATTACACATCCTCGTTGAGTCATTGGGTAGACAATAGTCAATTTAGTGATACTTATTTAGCCAATGACCTTGAGTGTATGAATGGTCGTCCTTACTCCTACACTAGCTATATGTACATCATATTCCAAGCGCCCACTATTTCCTTTGTTATGTGTGAGAGTGAGGCTTTGAGTTATTTTCATTCTGCTCTTCTTCACGTAATCCTAGACTATCAAGGGTAGTTTGGGTAAAAATGATATGGTAGATTAATACTTGTCTACTAGGGCTTTTGTCCATCCGGTTCGACGCAAATAAACTTCGGATTATGCACTTCAAGAGGCTTCGTAATAGTCAAGAAATACAAGACCTCAATCTTTGAATTGGAGATCGATACATTTTTTTTTTGTCAAGGTGTGCTCGCAAGCACGCCCAGATCATGAAATCCATACCGCAAATGTGTACTACAATTGAATGTATAACCAACATTATGAAATACACGCTTGTAACATGATTTTTGTGCTATTGTTCATCTTTGGGATGCTTTTCCATGGTACAAGGTTTGTTCCCAAACCACATGACATCGTTGGTACTTTCAGATTGGTGCACATCGTTGATAACAAAATCAGATACTTGCAGGTGCCAATCTAACATGATTAATGATAAAGCTAAGAACATATTTTAAGTTATTGATGCATGGAGTAGACAAAACATGAAAACCCACAGGGTTGACCGTGCTTTCATCGAGTTAGTTGAGAGTCTTGAGACAACATGCTCTATGACCGACTTGACTCGCCACAAGGTTGTCACAATTTGCCTCTTTCACCCATCATGAGATGCACAATTACCGCAATACGCTTCGGGTTTTGAGTTAGTGACAGACTCAATAAGTTTCAGACATCCAACGGTCAAGCATTCCTCAGACATGAAGCGTAAAAGTTGGTATCGGTTTGGTGAGGGGTGATGAACATGTAAAAACAATGAATTGGGATCAGTTGGTATCATCTCGCATGTGACCGAGATTATCATTTGAAACTATCGTTCTGAAGCCGGTCCCTAACACCAAAGATACTATAAAACACAATATCGCAGCCGGAGGCAAACTGTCATTGCAAATGTACCCCAAGCACCGCACATAGGCGAAGTCATGAAATGTAGGAAGTTCATCTTTCTTCTTTAATGGTGATCAGAATTGGCGAGAGATCATGCAGAAGTAAGCAATTGCAGAAGGAAAAGCAGATTAGTCTGAAAAGAGAAGAACATACCGTACTTCAAAAGAGGAGAGTTACTCGCCATGACCTATCGGTTGGCGAATGGGAACAAAATATTCGTGATGTAAAATCGGTTTGTTGGCAATACTTGCTTTGAGAGGTATCTCAGACTCGGTTGGAACAATATGCATATCAATGTGAAAAACAGATGAGAACACTTTCTCGCAAACTAGCAACTAATTGCGGAGGAAAATACAATGGTAAATTTTCATTTGGTTTGCAGGTGTGTTTGGTTGGTGGGATGGAGTTGAATGGGATGGAATGGTCTTGTACAATGTAGTTCCATTGTTTTAGGTGAATGAGATGGTTTAGCATCTAGAGAGCGTATTCTACAAATTTGTATCCCACCATCTAGGATGGGGTGGTTTCATTGAAGCAACCAAACACATGGATGGCTTTTTTCTTAAACCAACCCATACATGTGCCACTTGGTACAAGAAACCAAACACATCCTAAATGAATGACTACTCACCTTGATATAGTATTTGAAAGTTCCACTTGTGTCATGGAGTATCCTTTTATTATCGTCCAGTGGATTATGAATTCCGTGATATTTCGGCCAAAGGACGATCATGGATAACATGACTAACGTTAACATGGCTTGACCCTTCAAAAATCTGCAAACAACAGATGAATAACAATAATATATGGGAAATGAATCAATGATCGCTTGAAAAGCTGTACTAACAATTCCAATGAAAGCATATTACACTTATATATAGATGGCGCAAGGAGATCCTCTCGCCATAAGAGTTAAGAGAAGAAAACAAAGTCGCCTTTGTCTACAGTTGAATATCAAAATTGAACAAAAACAATGATTTGTTTCGCTCAAAAGAAACTACTTACATTAAGACAAGCTAACAGACCTTACAGACAAATCGATTCTAATTTGTAAAATGGATGCGTGCAAACAAAGAAGATGCAATATACACCAAGAAAAAGCAGATCGCTTTTTTCTTAATCGTGGGTTTTCATCATGTGTTTTCAAATAGGTGGCAAGGCTAGTGAAGCGTTGTGCGAGCATAAGAACATGCTAATGAAAGAGCCTTGGACGATAGCTTTGGTTAATTTAAGTCGATAAGCAATATCATGTGATGGCAAGATAGGCATTAGCTATCCCTTTTTCGCTCCAATCCCATTCCCACTCGTTTGGTGTGCTCGGCGGTGTGTTTTCCGGCCACTCGTCCTTCTTTTTATCTTCTCATAATTCTTAAGTTTTTGTGTTTCCCTCATCTCTCATAATCACGGCATGTGCTTACATTCAAAATAACACAGATAAATCTCGATTAGGCGGCTTTTACAAATCGGTCTGCTGTTTGAATTCCCTACAGAGGCGCCAAGATGGCGTCAGCAATACAAGAAGATTAGCTTGTGTTTGACGCGGCACAATAGCGCATCATTTGGATGGTTATCCTTATTTGCTTCGTTCGTTAGTTGCTTGCATCAGTTAAAGATTGTTTTAGCAGTTTGTTAAAGATAACATATTCTGCTTAGATTGAAGTTGTTAGGAGGATGGACTCATCTCTATATGAGCCACCGCATGCATAAAAATAAGGCAAGCATTCCCTCAAACCATCTCGAAACAACAATTCTTCAAATATTCCCTCATGAACAACAGCCAGGACAAATTCTCCTCACATCATGCAACACCCCCCATGAGTCTCCAACCTTTTGCTCTACTTACAACAGCATATCATCCGCATGATTTATCTATCCAAACCGATCCAAATCTCCGAAATTCAACCACAACCCACGGACAAGACAACAAATCCTTAGCCGCTCGGCTCATGAAACAACCGAACAATCCGATGGGTGTAGGAACAAGCTACTCCATATTGTTTCGGCCGTGACGGCGCCAACCCCTTAACTCGAGGCGGAAGACCGGATCGAACAAAAGGAACCGAACCGGTCGAGCCGGCTCGAGAATCGCCACCGGGACGGACGACGAGCGGCATACGGCTAGCCTCGAATCTCACGGCGATCTCGTCTCGTCGCCTTGGGACACCACGCCGAGGCTGGAGGCGGAGGCAGGAGGAGAGGAATCGCTGTCGGAGCCAGGAAAAACCGGAAACCCAACAACCCGATACCAAATACCTCTCTTTCCACTACTCGGATTGTTTCGCTCGCTTCTGGTGGGATGGGGCCCACGAGTCAGACCGAGATCCCAAAGGTTCAGATCTTAATCGCCGATATATGATCGGAGGGACAGAACTAAGCCCGCCAAGCTCGATCCACGACTGGCGCCTAGGGCTGCGGTGTCCGCCTGCCCATATTTTGACAGGCCCAGTTAATATCCACTAGAAGGAAGTGGGTGGAGAGAGTGAGAGAGGACTCACCGCCGGCCGGAGAAACCCTACCCCGCCGCCGTCTCGTTTCGGTTCGTTTCTCTCCCTTTCCTTTTGTTCTACGGTCGTGGTCTCGGCCGCCTGTTTAAGCTTAGCGCTTCCTCTCCTGTGCTTCTGACTCTCCAACACTTCAGAATTGAATCGGGCTCTGTTGATGGGTAGCTTGCGCGCTCCTCCTCCTCCGCCGCTCGTCATCTGCACCAGGTTTGGTCATGGTTCTGGGCTCTGTATTGCTTCCTCCAGAGTCCTCGACATTGTTATTAAATCGGACGACTAGTCGCGACTAATCATCGATTAGTCGACAAGTCGGCACACTGACACCGACTAGTGCAAACGACTCGACTAGTAGCGCTAGTCGTACGACTTACCGATTAGTCGGCGACTAGCCGCTACTAGTCGGCCTTAGAGTCGGGTTAAACAAGCGGGTGCACGATGTCAAGACGAGGCATGACAATTGTTGGTCTCGACACGGCCGGCACGACAAGACGACATTGTTCACGGGCCGGCAAGACGCAAGACGAAGTTTCAAGCCGTGCTCGGCCGACACCTCTAAGACGGTTTGCCAAGACTTCAAGACGCAAGAATAGTCTGGCAGTGTCGTGTGTGCACTCCATTCAGAACCACGACACTACGCTACCAAGTTAGGGCACTATTTCGCTTTTAATATACATATATAATTTTATTTTTATTTATTAATATTTATATGATTTTCTTTCCATTTTTAATACTTATATGGTTTTATTTTGTAGTTTTTAAATTTTATATAGTTCATTTTATAAGTATATATAAATTTATTTTGGTTTTTCTAAATATATATATATTTTATAGGATTGTTTTTTAATTTTTCATGTCTTATGAGCTAAATGACACATGTTTTAACGAGCTAGCTATTTGAACATTAATAAAATTCTATTACATTTTCAATATGGTTGTCTCATTGTTTTTCAATTTTCAAGTCAACTTCTGAATTCTACACATTTTTCTAATTTTTTTGGAATTTTTTTGATTTTTTTCATTCTGGCGGGCTAAATGGGCTAAACGGGCCCATTTGGTCTGATAAACGTCTTAACGTCAGGCTTTTTTCAAGACGACAGTAAAGGGCGACATGACGCGTCGGCTTCAAGATCCTGACGATGGCAAATGTCCCAAGAATAACAAAGAGTCAGTCTTGAATGGGTCAGGAAGAATGGGTCAGCCGCCACGGGCCCGTGTCGTGCTGAGCCGGGCCGCCCATTTGGCCACCTCTAGTCGGCCTGTGCAAGTCGGACGCCTAGTAGGCCCAGCGTCAGCTTCAGGCCCTCAGCCAGCGAAGGAGGTATATGAACAAAAATTAATCAGAGGGGAAGGGACACCAGATCCACTCGGCTCCCCCACTCCCGCACGACGCCGTCGGGAGAGGAACCCTAGCCCATCGCCGGCGCCGCCCCCTTCCACGACGTCGACGCCGACGCCGCTCGCTGCCACCTCCTCCTCAGCCCTCCCTCCCCTGCCTCCCTTGTCCCCTATACACGCCGCCGCCGCCACCTGCTTGGCCATCCCGACTCCCGAGTCGTCGTCGCCGACCCACGACACCGCCGCGGCGCCGCCACCTCCTCGGCCCTCCCCCGTCGCCGTCGACCCGAGCGGCCGAGCCGTGGTGAGCACCCCCTCCTCCTCTCCTCTCCTTCCTCTTCTTGCGCCATGCCGCCCTCTGCTTCCGCCACTGCTTGCGCTGCTCTGCTTCCGCCGCTCTGCTTCTGCCTCTGCTTGCGCTGCTCTGCTGCTTCTTAATCTTGCGCTGCTCTGCTGCTTCTTAATCTTGCGCTGCTCTGCCCCTCTTCTTGCTCTTGCACCCTCTTCTTGCTCTGCGCGACTGCGCCTCTGTTTAGTAGTACTAGTAGTAGTAATAGCAGCAGTAGTAGTAGCAATATTGCATAGCACGTGAAATAAGCTAGACAATTTGAACTCAGTAAATCAACATTGTGCGAGTATTTTGATAGGTCATTTGAGAAGACTATGAATCCACTCAGAATATAACATAACAAGAGTGCTTAAGCATATTTGCAGTTCTTTAACAAGCATATAGTAATGTATGGAGATAAGTATATCACAATAAAGAAAGAAAAAGCCCTAGTCCCTACATGCCAATCACTTCAAAAACGTGACAAAAGAATAGTTTTCTAGTACCTTTGGACACGATGCCGTTCCCCATGGCATGGCTGAGATTGCCTGAAAGTAAACAACATTAAGGGCACTAAACTACATTGTGGAACAGAAGAAAGCATCAGATATCTTTCTACCTGAGCCCCTCCAGCTTTCAATATGTGTGTGACACCAGCTTTCTTAGCACAGTAAAGAACCTCCTGCAGGAAACAAAAACATTGTATAATTCTCAAACATTTGAGTCTTAGAAAAACAGCTGTTTCGAGAAACAGAAGCAGTTCTGTATCCAATGAAGCCCCGGCGTGGTGTCCCAAGGCGATGAGACGAGATCGCCGTGAGATTCAGGGCCAAGCCGGCGCCGCCGCTCGTGCGTCCCGTCCCCAGTGAGCGATTCTCGAGCCCCGGCTCGACCGGTTCGGTTCCTTTTGTTCGATCTGGTCTTCCGGCCTCGAGTTCTGGGGGTTGGCGCCGTCGCGACCGAGCAATATGGAGTAGCTTGTTCCTACACCGGTCGGATTGTTCGGTTGTTTCCGAGGGAGCTGAGCGGCTAAGGATTTGTTGTCTTGTCGTGGGTTGTGGTTGAATTTCGGAGATTTGGATCGGTCTGGATAGATAAATCCTGCGGATGATATGCTGTTGTAAGTAGAGCAAAAGGTTGGAGACTCATGGGGGGTGTTGCATGATGTGAGGAGAATTTGTCCTGGCTGTTGTTCATGAGGGAATATTTGAAGAATTGATGTTTCGAGAGGGTTTGTTTATGGAGAATATGTGCCAAATGCTAGAGATTTTGGCTTGATTTTGTACAACACTAAGCCGATGCGTTGTAGTTCTCTGACGAGGTTGATATGTCTTGTGGCAGCTGAAAGATGGGGAGGATACCGTCTTTGAAGAACTTCAATGCGTTTCCGCATGCGGAAGATCACTTGTTGAAGAAGACTTACTCTGGAGCTATCGGTATGGAGATCCTATTGCTTCATGATTGTCTCCGCTGGATGCTTATATTTAATTTGGAGATGTATGTTTAATTTGTGCCTTCATTGATATATTGACAGTGACAATTTTCGGACTAATTATAATGGTTACACTGTTCGCGTACGAGCTGAAGTTTTATCCTACCACCTACACTGTACATCAGGTATGATTGGTTCTTGCTGCCTTTTCTTGTATGAGAAGCATATGCAACTTTACTGTGATATCCATGTAGTTTCTGTTCATCCTTCCAATTAAAACAACTTTTATGATTTTTAGTTTGTGTTGGGAATGTCTGTAGGCTATAGCCATTTTTCCTGTTTTTGTTTATTTAGTAGAACATACCAAACCAATCTGACCAAAGAAATTGCATGATGACAAAAGCATGTCTAAAAAAACTAAACAAGAATGGTTATTTATTTATATTGATAAAGAACTCATGTGCCCTCTGAATCTCTGATTGTTGAAAATATCTGCTAGTTGATGTTTACAAGATCATGGCAAACCCATTTGGATGTGGTGGTTTTTCTTTCCCTTGTTTTCATCCTTGCCAATATCAATATCATGAACTCTTCTCAAGTTTATTTGTTTTAAATCACGAGCTCTTCGCTAATTGATGTTGTCTGCAGATGTCTGTGGATCTGAAACGAGGAGAAACTCTGCCAATTCATATAAATATGTCATTTCCTTCTTTACCATGTGAAGGTCAGTTATTGATTAGATACACCCAGGATTCGGTTTGATATAAGGTTCCGTTTGGACATTCATTTGCATAAGGAGTTTCATGTTTTTGATATTTCTTTCACTGGCTTGTGCTGTTATTCAGTCTTGAGTGTGGATGCAATTGACATGTCCGGCAAACATGAAGTTGACTTGCATACAAATATTTGGAAGGTACCATCTGATGTCAAAAGTTTTTTACTTTCAGTGTATGTTCTAATATGTTAATATAGTAGCTGCACTAATTATCTCTTTTGCTTGTGACGGAGAAACATTGGCAACCTTAAGTATGGATAAATGCGTATTCTTGTGAGCCATGAAGCAGGCCTACATCCTAGATTATGTTGGTCAGTTAATTTCTTAGATTAGTGTAAGTTACAGAGGAGATGCACTTTTAGCTGTTCATGTCTTGCTCTAGTGCAAACAATACTATTCATATTTCCATAAATCTTGGTATTTTCTCAACAAAAGTTGTACTATAGTTTGTCGAAATGATACATTTATCACTGTTCAATATCTGGTTCTCATGTCTATTTGTTTAATATTTTGCATCTTCCTTTTCCTGCCGGATGCAGCTACGTTTGGATAAGTATGGCCATATCATTGGTACTGAGTACCTGTCTGATCTAGTTGACTCACAATCATGGTATACTCTGCTTCCTCCCTAAAAAGAAAACCAAATGTAGCACTAAATTGTCGTAAGAAAGAATCTCTGTTTCAATCTGTAGTGTTTATATCCTTTTCTTGTTTTGCTCACTGTAGAAAAAGTGCAGCTTGCTACTAATGATTATTTGCTGTTATAGCTGTCACTGGGACAACAACTTTAAGTAATATATATTGAATGGGAAGCACACGTTCTCACTCTTGATTATCATGGAAGAATCTCAAGACAGCAACATTAACTTAATTGATGGACCAATATGCTTTATAGTTAGATGTTCCATTTGACATACCAACATGCTTTAGTTAGAATGTTTCATGTGATGGACAACATGCTTTAGTTAGGATGTTTCGTCAAGTCTGTATGCTGGAATAAGTTCAAACATATAAATAATATTTCTCAGTAAGTAGTGTTTGTCTCTTTGCTAGCATGTGGTTGCTCAGCAATTCAGCATCCACATATAGCTTGCTGTTATTTTGTGGTATACATGACCAGGTAGTGGAAAGATGCACCAATGAATAGAGAACTGATTGCAACAATGAGCTATTGAGCTTGTTTTCTTTGTTAAAAACTGTCTTAAGTGAAAGGTTAGCTGGTAAAATTAGGCGTCAGGCATAGTTTCAGGTGATAGGAAATGTGAACTGTAAAGTGAGTCACTTATTTTATAGTTGCAGATGAGCATCCTCCTACTTGTTTCTTCAATCGAGGTTTTCATGATAAAATATCCATAGCTAATTGTTTTCATTGGATTGTTTAAGTAAATGCTGCCCAATTTTGATTGTCTTCTATGCTAAGCTTTTCTTTTTCCCTGGAAAATGGGGCTTACTTTATGAATGTCTTAGAGCTTAGTTCTTCTGTATGTAATACGCTCATGCATTAAAAGTTTAAAACAGACCATGGCCATGAGCATCATGATGAACAGAAGCATGAGCACACCTTTAATGAAGATGCAGATAAAATGGTTAAGGTGTCAAACAAGCACTGGAAAATGGTGAAGGATTCCGAGTAAGTTATTCATCTACTGGTACCTGTTCATTTTATGAAATGATATTTAGGGCTGTGGCGCTGTGCTGGTCAAGCATATTCTGTGTTGTTATTAATAAAACCGTGCCTTCAATTTTCACAGGTGTATGGGGTTTTAGATGTGCAGAGGGTTGCTGGCAACTTCCATATATCAGTGCATGTATTACAGTCACCATTAAAGAAGAAAGACGGAACTTCCTACATTTCATGACTTGCCTATGTGCAGTGCTTGGGGGTACATTTGCAATGACAGGTTTGCCTCCAGCCTGCAGTATTGTGTTTTATAGTATGCTGGTGTTATGGACCGGCTTCCGTAACGATAGTTTCAAATGATAATCTCAGTCACATGCAGATGATACCAACTGATACCAATTCATTGTTTTTACATGTTCATCACCCCTCACCAAACTGATACCAACTTTTCTGCCTTGTGTAATACAGGAATGCTTGACCGTTGGATGTACCGGCTTATTGAGTCTGTCACTAACTCAAAACCCAGAAGCGTATTGCGGTAATTGTGCATCTCATGATGGGTGAAAGAGGCAAATTGTGACAACCTTGTGGCGAGTCAAGTCAGTCATAGAGCATGTTGTCTCAAGACTCTCAACTAACTGATGAAAGCACGGTCAACCCCTGTGGGTTTTCATGTTTTGTCTACTCCATGCATCAATAACTTAAAATATGTTCTTAGCTTTATCATTAATCATGTTAGATTGGCACCGGTGCAAGTATACAGTTTTGTTATCAACGATGTGCACCAATCTGAAAGTACCAACGATGTCATGTGGTTTGGGAACAAACCTTGTACCATGGAAAAGCATCCCCAGTATGAACAATAGCACAAAAATCATGTTACAAACGTGTATTTCATAATGTTGGTTATACATTCGAATTGTAGTACACATTTGCGGTATGGATTTCATGACTGGGCGTACTTGCAGGCACACCTTGACAAAAAAAAAAGTGTATCGATCTCCAATTCAAAGATTGAGGTCTTGTATTTCTTCAGCTATTCTGAAGCCTACTGAAGTGCATAATCCGAGTTTACTGCGTCGAACCAGATGGACAAAAGCCCCTAGTAGACAAGTATTAATCTACCATATCATTTTTTACCCAAACTACCCTTGACAGTCTAGGATTCTGACAGAAGAAAACAGAATGAAAATAACTCAAAGCCTCACTCTCACACATAACAGTGAAATAGTGGACGCTTGGAATATGATGTACATATAGCTAGTGTAGGAGTAAGGACAGCCATTCATACACTCAAGGCTGCTGGCTAAATAAGTATCACTAAATTGACTATTGTCTACCCAATGACTCAACGAGGATGTGTAATATGTACATTACAGGTCAGTCACTGATAATTATTCTGTACAGGATGCGATTCTGACCATCATCTGCACAATAAAACAGCTACTACATATCCAACTGCGCCCATGATTGCATGCATGACCCACATCAAGTCGCTTATCCGACCAATATATATAATCGCAGATCGAAGTGCAATGCGCTTAATTGCTTTGAAATATCTGAGACATGTCCAGGATATCAAAGCTCATCGAAGAATCCTCCACTTGATGTACAACCGAGAATCACATGATTAAGCACATGAGCCGGAACATTCAAATTGCACCTACCTAGCACATCCCGAGTCCTAAGGCAATCTCAAGTAAATTTAAAGCTCGCATTATTTGTAAAATGCCAAAGTTAACTGACCAATACACCATAATATTCTATATGGAATTATGGTATGAAAAGAGATGGAACACGGTATGAAACAAATTGCAAACTTTGAAATCGGGATGTAAAATTGAAAAATGTCAAGATAGTTTGTAATGATTTTTCAAAAGAACTGTTACTGGTTCAAAGGCTGCAGTACTTACTGTTATGAAGTTTGTACTATTTGTGACTTTAACATCTTTCTAGTAAGGGTTGTCTCACCTAGCTGCCCTCATTTATGATGCATCATCTTCATTCTGTTTACTTCTCAAACCTGCAACAAGCTTGCATGTCTTCAAGAAAGCATCTAGCAACTGCATACGAAGCACCCATATTAAAATTTTAGCTTTTCACACTATTAAACAAATCATTGCAAGATGCATGGATGCAAGCATGTATACTCTTCCCAATCAGAATACGCATAACTCCTAGGAGTGCCAAAATTTCAACATGTCATCGAAGGGTTAAGCACCCAAGCAAAGAACTTAGGTGAAACAATGCATGTGGTAAATAAGAAGAACGATCAGCTTTTATGATATTGACATGCGATACTTACCCCAGGATATTGCTGCAATGTAGGAGAGTAGTGATCAAGAGTCACATATATCTTTTGAAGAAGACTCAAATGTGCATTAACCTTGTCGTCCAACACGACAACCTGAATCACATAAGAAATATTTCAAAGTTGTTGAGTGATGAATTTATGATGATATATCACATGTTATCGCAGTCAAATAGAAGTTTACTCAATAAATGGAAGGTGGGAAGGACCAACGCTGAGACTAGGAGGTGCTGGATGAGAATAGGGCACAAGGGATTTTGATTAAATGTGCCTAACGGCTGTATGCATGTATGTTGGGATTAATCCTTCCTGTAATAGTTTTGTTCAATCCTTGTTCGAGTCATTGAGTTTTGTTTTTGGTTTCGGAGTTGAGTCAGTTTTCAGAACTCTGTTCGGATTCAGAGTCTGTCGTTTCAGTTTCGAATGTAAACTACCGAGTCAATGTATGAGTCGGTTTAAGTAGCCTATATAAGGTGTGGTTGTGTCTTGTAAGTTGGACAACAACATAAGCAATAGACAAACGAAAAGTCTGCAGCTTGCAAAGACCACATCGAGCTCGTTCTTGTTCGTTGGTTCGCCATTATTCCTAGTTCGACAATTGTGTTCGTGTTTCCGTTCTGAAGTTCAGAACAACCTGAAGACAGAAGTTCAGAAATCCTGAACAGAAGAAGGTTTTGTCTACACGTGGTATCAGAGCAGGTGTATGAAAATCGGTCCTCCAACTCCAGAAAAGAAGAAACCGATGGCTCCCAACGGATCTTCGTCGACAACAAAAGATGGCCCAAATTCGCTTCCGTACCAGGCTTGGGCTATGAAGATGTGGGTCAATATGCGTGCCCAGGGAGTCTAGGACGCTGTAGCTGATCCAATCGATCTAAAAGGAAAGATCGATCCTAAAGAAAAGGATGTGGATGTCGACATGAAGATCGATTAAACAGCGTTGGCACTGATCTACGACGCAATACCCGACTCGATGCTCAATCAACTTGTCGGGAAAGATATAGCACGGGAGGCCTGGATTGCTCTTCGTACTATGCATGAGGGGGTGGATCGAGTAAAGAAAGTTCGTCTCCAAACTCTCCGAGGGGAGTATGAGGCATTGCATATGAGCGAAACTCAATCAGTAGATGAGTTCGCAGGAAAATTGACGGCAGTGGTCAACGAGCTTCGATCCCTTGGCGATAAATTAGAGGAAATTGAGGTGGTCGAGAAATACTTGCGAGTATTACCCGAGAGGTACGTGCCTGTGGTCACAACTCTGTTGTATTCTAGTGATCTTGAGAGCATGAGGTTAGAAGAGGTAACTGGGTCTCTTAAAGCACATGATGGGCTACTGAAAGGCTGCAAGGCTCGCAACCATCTAAAGGGAGAGAACAAGCAAACTCAGCGAGATTATTCATCAAATCAAGGTGGCCGGGGTTTTGCTTGGCGCGGCCGAGGAGGTAGTAATCACAGTCGTGGCCGGGGTGGTCGAGGAGATTTTGGCGAACGCAGCTATAAGCCTGGACGTGGCAACGGTGAGTTCAAACAAGATAAGTCGAAAATTAAATGTTTCGAGTGTGATAAATTTGGACATTATGTCTCTGAGTGCCGAAGTCATATTAAATGCTTTGAGTGTCAAAAGTTTGGCCATTATGCCTCTCACTGTCGAAACAAGAAAGACAAGGTGGAAGCAAATTTGTCACAAGCTCAAGAGGAGGCAGAACTGGCTCAATTGCTAACTATTGGTGAAGAGAAATCGTCTGGGCTGGTCATGCTTGAAGAAGGGATTCACCCAAAGCTACTGAGAATTGGTGAAGAGGTGGTCGACACAGATGTTTGGTACCTTGACAATGGAGCTTCTAATCACATGACTGGACATATAGGAAAATTCAGAGAATTCAACCAGGAGTTTCATGGGCAAGTTAAATTCGGAGATGGTTCTGTTGTATTCATAGAAGGTAAAGGCTCAATTCTACTCCAATGCAAGAATGGAGAGCAAAGACTTTTGTCAGATGTTTACTACATCCCAAGACTTTGCAACAATATCATCACCAGGGCAATTGATCAAGATGGTTGTAATGTAGCACCGCAAGGCTCTTTCTTTGTTTTTACATGATCGGGATGGAAAGCTATTAATGAAAATTCCTCGTACACCAAACAGGCTATACAAGATTCAACTAGATACATGCAAGTCTATATGCTTGAATGCAAGCCTTGAAAACCTGGCGTGGTTATGGCATGCGAGATTGGGGCATGTGAACTTTCGGTCTCTAAAATAGATATCAGACAAGAAGATGGTTCTTGGACTGCCACATATTGATCATCCTACTCAAGTCAATGAAGGATGTATCATTGCTAAGTAGACAAGGTTATCATTCCCAAAGACATGCAAATTACATAGCCTCACGACCATTGAGTGGTGTACATTGATATATGTGGACAAATTAATCCTGCTACTGATGATGGAAACAGATACTTTCTTCTTCTAGTTGATGATTATTCAAGAGTAATGTGGGTTTATATGCTTAAGAAGAAGAGTGAGGCTAAAGATGTGTTCCAGAAGTTTGTCAACCTTGCTGAAACTGAGACTAAACACAAGTTAAAAGCTTTGAGATCAGACCGACGAGGAGAACTCCTATCCAGTGAATTTGAGTCAATTTGTGAGACAAGGGACATCACCCCATTCTTCACGGCTCCGTATAGCCCTCAACAAAACGGAGTGGTGGAACGAAGAAACAGAACGGTGATGGACATGGCACGAAGCCTGTTGAAAAGCAAGTCCATGCCGTGCAAATTTTGGGCTGAGGCGGTAAGACACGCGGTGTATATTCTCAATCGAGTTCTGACAAAAGCGTTGGATGGCATCGCACCGTATGAAGCATGGAGTGGAAGAAAACCAAACCTGGAGCACTTAAGAGTGTTTGGTTGCTTAGCATATGCTAAGGTGACCACATACTTGAAGAAACTCAACGACAGAAGCCAAAAGTTGATATACTTGGGCGTCGAGCCGGGCAGCAAAGCTCACCGGTGGTTTAACCCTATTGACAGTAAGATTATTGTCTCTAGAGATGTTATTTTCCAAGAAGATCAACAATGGCAGTGAGAAGATAATCAAGAAGCAAGTCAAGAGATGCGAAAATGGGCTACTTTCACTGTCGATGGAGAGGACAATGATAAACTCGCTTCACCTATTGCCTCTTCAACACCAACTGTGTCACAATCACAAATTTCGATACAAGCATTGCATAATCGACAATGATATTGAGGCAACTGCAAGCTCGGCTGAGTCTACTCCAGAAAGCTTAATACCAAAATTCAAAAGCATAAGGGATATTTACGAGCACACTGAGCCGATGGATCTTGTGGGAGATTTGTATATGATGGATGTGGAAGAGCTCGCTAATTTCGGGAGGCATCGAAGGGGAGCACTGGAGAAGTGCAATGAGGCATGAGTTGGAGGCTATAGAGAAAAACAGCACCTGGAAGTTAACATCCCTTCCACTTGGTCATGAACCCATAGGATTAAAGTGGATTTACAAGTAGAAAAGAGATGCTGAAGGCAATGTTGTACGATACAAGGCGAGACTTGTTGCAAAAGGGTACGTTCAGAAACAAGGTGTTGATTATGAAGAACAGAAGAAGTGTTTGCACCTGTGACAAGAATTGAAACGGTAAGAGTACTTCTTGCATTTGCCGCGACACTCTTGATGGGAAGTTCATCACATGGATATCAAATCGGCATTTTTAAATGGTGATCTCACCAAGAAGTATATGTCAATCAACCTGAGGGTTACACTGTAAAGGGCCAAGAAGACAAGGTATACAAGTTGTCAAAAGTGTTGTACGGGCTCAAACAAGCGCCTAGAGCCTGAAACCGCAAGCTAGATGATAGTTTGAAGAAACTTGGTTTTGAGAAATACAAGCAGGAGTAAGCCCTTTATAAGAAACAGGAAGGCGCAGACATGGTCATAATTGGTGTCTACGTGGATGACTTGATTGTCACAGGTACTGTGCAAAGGTTCAGTCGTTCAAACATCAGATGATGAGAGAGTTCGAAATGAGTGACTTGGGACTTCTCGGTTTCTATATAGGTTTGGAGGTAGAACAACGAAGTCACAGCATCTCGATCAAACAGTCAGCTTATGCAAGGAAGATCCTTGATAAAGCTGGGATGGCAGATTCAATTCATGCAAGTATCCAATGGAACCAAAAATCAGATTGGAAAAGGATGATAATGCAAATCCGGTCGATGCTTCTAATTACAGGAGTTTGATTGGATGTTTGTGCTATTTGCTACACACCAAACCAGATTTAAGCTATGTAGTAGGAGTTGCAAGCAGGCTTATGGAGAGACCAACCAAAACGCATGAGCAAGCTTTGAAGCATATCTAAGGTACGTGGCTGGATCTATTAACCACGGGTTGATTTATTCCAGGAAGGAACAGACGCCATTACTAGTTGGATATAGCAACAGTAACTTGGCTGGAGATTTTGTTGATAGAAAAAGCACCACAGGAACTATCTTCTATCGTATGGTAATTTGGTAACTTGGTGTTCTCGTAGCGTAAAAGTGTAGCTTTATCCGATTATAGGTCAATTCATGGCAAAGAACCTCGACGGTGTGTCAGGGAATTTGGCTGAAAAGATTGCTTCAAGAACTGAGAGGGAAAGATGATGGACCGTTTACGTTGTATGTCGACAACAAGGTAGCCCTCGCATTAATGAAGAACCCGGTGTTTCACGGGAAGAGTAAACATATTGATACACATTTTCATTTTATAAGAGAATGTGTTGAGGAGGGTCGGTCAATGTACATCATGCGCCAACAGATGAATGAAGGTCGATATCGACAAAAGCTTTGCTGCGTGTGCAATTTCAGAAGATGTGTGATTTAATTGGTATTTATGTTCTCACTGATGATAGTCAGGATTAGGGGGAGTTTGTTGGGATTAATCCTTCCTGTAATAGTTTTGTTCAATCCTTGTTCGAGTCATAGAGTTTTGTTTTTGGTTTCGGAGTTGAGTCAGTTTTCATAACTCTGTTCGGATTCAGAGTCTGTCGTTTCAGTTTCGGATGTAAACTACCGAGTCAATGTATAAGTCGGTTTAAGCAGTCTATATAAGGTGCGGTTGTGTCTTGTAAGTTGGACAACAACATAAGCAATAGACAAAAAGAAAAGCTGCAGTTTGCAGCACCACATCGAGCTCTGTTCTTGTTCGTTGGTTCGATTATTATTCCTAGTTCGACAATTGTGTCCATGTTTCCGCTCAAGTTCGTAACAACTCGAAGACGTAAGTTCGTAAATCAATGTAAGAAGGTTTTGTCTACAATGTATTCATGTATCACTATGTCAAGAAGAAACTCTCTACATGTGCTAGATTCTATTGGAATAAGAATAATAGAAGATATCTTGTTTGACAATATAGCCCAACAGACAGACAAAATCAACAAAGGAATACCTTAGCTTCAACCTTTTGAAGCTCAGAACGCCTTGTTTCAAGCATTTGTTTATACCAGAGGCCTATTTTTGTTAGTACAACGGCTTGTCTGACCATGTGGTTGCAATGATCACTCAAATCCAAAGACCTGAAATCAATAATAATCACATCGAGTCATAATGGAGCGTATTACCAAAAAAAAATATGCCAGAAGTTGCAGTCCTGATCAGGATTTGATAGTAGTCAGTCTGCAATCTTTACAAGCAATGCCATATCGATTTTTAAATCAATCTTACATAATATATGGATGTGTTTTCATGAAATAAAAATGAAAAAAAACTGTAAATATGTTCAACATTGGATTTGTATTTTAAAAAGGAAGATTGACCAACCTGTTTTCAGTTCTTCCCATCGTCAATTTTTGCTCAATCTCCACAAATTCCTTTGATAACTTCATAATAGATACCAAAATGCACTCTAGTTGCTTTTCTTGCTCATTCTTAGTGAGAATACCATTACAATCCATATTTTTGTTTTCAACTTCTTTCAAGGCAGCTGAGGCAATTTCTAAACTTGAGTTCAGTTTGATAAGTTCATCATACTGCAGATATTGCTTGGAAGACTTGTGTGATCTTCTTGGTGACGTGTGAGGCTCCACCTCGATGTCACGTAGTATCATTTCTGTACTCTCTTGTTTGATGACTTCTGGATCTGCTTGATGATATTGGATCAAACACTCTTTCTCTAGCCCTACTAACTTTTCCTTTAACTTCCAATTTTCTTCATTTGATAAACACAATGCCTTTTCCTTTTCAGAGACCACAGCTTCAAGTGAAGACAGTTTTGCATCAAAATTCAGTGTAGCATTATGCATGTTGTTCATAGAATCATCAAGTAATTTTCTTGTAACAGTGTGGTATAGTCCATCTCTAACATCACCTTCGATTAGGAGGTTCTCATGCTCTTCTTTAATTTTCTCAATTTGTCTCAAGAGCTCTTCTTCTGACGACATTTGAAGAGACATTTCTCTACTGGCTTCAGATAGCTGATATGATAATTCCTTAACATCCTTCATATTATCTGCAAGAAGACCTCTAAGATGCTGATTTTCATAGTATAAAGAATCAATTTTGCTTGTCAATCTGCACCTTTCATCTAGCTCATCGTGGGTCATGCAAAGTGCGGGTATCTTTATATTCTTGGAAATGATTTGGTCCATTCTAGAAATGATCTCTGGAATTTCCTTTCTTAAAGGTTCAAATTCCACGCCATTCTTAAGAGCAAGTGATCCCTTCTCCGCTTGAATTTGAAGAGCTCTTCCGTCTTTTCTTGCAAGGCCAATTCATGCATCCTCTTCAATTTGCTCATCTCGGACTTAAAATAGCTTATTGTTTCTTCCTTAGTCATACCGTTAAGATGGCGGAAGTCAGATTTTTCTTAGATAACTATGGATTTTTGTTTCCTGAAACTCTTATTTTCCTCAGTGCGATGGAGAATGATCCTCCTTGTTTTTCTTTCCAAAGAAATTGTATTTCCATGTATTACTCCTGTTGCCGAAACTTTCATGCTTACTGTTAGAGATATGTGACTCTGCATCAAGGCAATAATAGCTTAGAAAGAGCACCAAGGTCTTCACGCATGGCGCCAAATTGAGCTATTGCTTCCCGCCAATTCTTACTCATGGTGTTTGTGATAGAAATCGCTCATCTGACTTCCTCTCTAGCTCCTCCCGCAGCCGCTAATGCATTCTCCGATTGTAATGTTCATGACCTCCAATTGCAACTCATGCTCCCATCGGAGATCAAGAATCGATGGGTTGACCGCCAAGCATCTCCCTAGCTTGTCAAACACAACGGCAAAGAGAACTTCAAGGCGTTGAACCTTTCATCTATCTCAATCAAGATCACATCAAGAGACATGCCGAGATGTGTACCGATTATATAACCATTATCCCAGAAAGCGTGGTTTTCCAAACTGTTACATCCCCTTGAGCTTATCAAGCTGCGATCGACTTCGGGGCCATCAAATCAAAGTACTTGGCAGAAGTCGATCCGCGATTCGCGGCGCAAATGTGTCGATTTGATCGTGATAACGCTCTTCCGCACCCTTCAAAGTAGCTCTCGTATCGGAGTTGGACTTGAAGGACAACAACCTCGGCGTTAGTCTTTGGTGAATCTTCAGATGTTATCGACCCGCTTCTGAGTTTGCCTATGCAAGGCCTGGTGTCAAGGAAAGATCCATTGTACAAGAACGAACCGTTGTTGGCATGAGCCTGAGGTTGCCCAATACTACCGGCTGCCGCTGGAAAGGTTGATCTATTGAGCAGCGGGTTCATTCTTTCACTCAACACCTGCACGACTTTCAGTTTTAGTATGGCATCATGATGGGAAAGTTGACACCAATTTTAATCTTGAAACTAAATTAGTCAAGAGTCAAGACAGGACAAATTTGAAACTTGGACATCGGAATGGTAGGCTTAACTTCACTGGAAATAAAATGAAACCAACAGATATACTAGTATCATTTGATTTCACTCATATCTTTAATGTACACATGGGTGCTTCTGAATTCTTTGTTTAAAAAAAATAGAGAGAGATAGAATACTTGTGAATTCTGATGAACTAACAAATACCCAATCATTTAACACATTAGAAAACAGATAACTAATTCTCGAGTATTTGTAAATAGCTCATTTAGGATGATGTTGCGATTTAAATAATCGCAGAGATTAAATCATGCCCTAAGCCACGCCTAACTAATCACAAGCGTGCATCTCCGCATCAAATTAGCATGCAGTAACGAGCACTAAGACAAATGGCTAAAATCAAACTAAAACCAATGAGGAAAAAAACACACACAAAACACAATAGCGACATGTATGGGAGAAGAAGAGGCGGATCGGGTGATCGATCGCCACGGCCGGATCGCCTCCATGGTCATGCGCCCCGCCGCAGCCTAGCTTCCTTCCCGCCCTGCGTCTCAGAGGCTAACTTTTCTCATGAGCCTTTAGGGTTTATACTACTACAAAGTGTAGCAATCGGCACTAACTAACTAATCGCCGCACAAGAGGCAAGATTAGTAGAAGATAAGAGGAGGCGAGGAGGCTAATTAGTGAGTGGGAGACCGGAGGTGACACCGTGACAAATGACGGACAAGGAATGGAGTGAAGTGGAGTAATACGCCAGAGAGGCGGCGATCAAAAAGAATGACCGGCAGCAGCAGAGCTGCTTAAACAAGGAGGGAGTAGTTGAGGATACTGGCGAATGGATCGTCTGCGCCGATCGCCTGAGCCATCACCATCCGACGGCCGGAAGCGGAGATGCCGGCTCGTGAAGAGGATCATGGAAGCGGCAGGCGTGGGGGCAAGATGCGCATGGCGGCGGCGGCGGGCCCTCTGTCACTCCCAAGTCCCGACAGGGGTTTGGGTGGGGAGGATGATTCGCTGTGAATTGTGAGGGTCTTACCGTCGTTCTGGCGGAAGGTGGGTAGGAGCCTAGCAGGTGTTTTGGACCGTCCGATCAATCAATCTATGGTCTAGATTTTTGCTATGGTAAGGAAGCAAAAAGACGGTCGTACTTCCGTGATTGAAATCTGGTGCATTGGTTTTTTATCTACGGAAATGCTATGCAAGGTCCTTGATCGAACGGCTGGTAATTCGACTGATTTTGGGTGCAAAATTATTCGGCTGTCATATAGTCAGTTCTAACTACGCCACCAGACCATGTTATATGGATTTCTTGCTGGACGTTGAGGCAGGTTAATGCAGTGGTGGCGTTTGGTAGAAAAATAACAATTCGTGTAACTGATCCTATATGGGACAAAGCATGTGCGTAGCATAAAAGGGTAATTCAGTAATGTGGAATGAGGATATACATATGTATGTATCTTGATCCGAATAGAAGTGGCCAGATGGGCGGTTCAAGACGGCGGTAGTACCTCTCGGCTCAATCGAACTATCGATTTTCAAAGGAGGAAAACTCAAAAAAAATATGCTCTCTCAAATTTACATATCGCCAACTAGGAATCGGTCATACCACGATGCGGCATCGTCAGAGCAAAAAGACTAGACAAGAAGAGAAGGGGACCCTCGACACGCTAAGAATGTACGAAAGGTCCTCAGAAGGGACAGATTGTCGAAAACGATCGGTATGAAAAGTATCAGATATTGCTCTCAAATTTTTCTTAGCTATTACATGGGGTAGATGCTTATTTATAGACAAAATGGTAGGATACATGAGATTACATAAGCACCCTTATGAAGGTACAACTAAAGTAGGGACTGCAGGTCCTTTCCTACCTCTATGCTTAGCTTCATCCACTGCCTCTTTTCTAGCCTCCGCTTTGATGTCTTAGAATACCCTTGGATGTTCTAAGGGCCTCGCACGAACCCCTCCGGAGACTCTTCACGGGCTTGGGTTACCTTCGGTATCTTGGTACCCCTCGGGAGACCCTTCTGAGGTTTTGGTCACCTTCGGATACCTCTGGCACCCTCTAACATTCTTGGAGGCTTTGACGAAGGCTCCCTTCGTGGGTCTTCCGGAGACTTCGGACGAAGGCTCTATTCTCGGACTCTCCGGAGACTTCGGGCCACTATGAGGGCAGCCAGAGTCTCGCCATTTGCTTCGTCAGTTGATGGGGCGGTGGGCTACCTCACGACAAGCCCTCATGATCGATGCCTTGCTTCGCCAGTATCGAATCGCGCTTATTGCCCGAGGGTCCAGCACACCGTCCCTTCTACTGGCGAAGTGATTTGTTTGGTGTCTTTTGAGGTTCTGCAGGCGGTTTTTGTCATGAATGTACTTGTTTTGAAGGGCATGCGCAGAGGTTGGCTGTTGGGTATGCTTGTGGTTGACATGTGTCGTTGTTTTAATGGCTGTTGGCGCTTCGATTTGCGTGCAATTTTGTCAGTTATTACTCAGCGGCTATAAATACACGCTGGACTCGGCGGGATGTCACTATCAGTTGTTTTTGTTATCTTTTTCTCCGTTGTGTTCGTGTAAGCTGCGAAGCTTCTTTCTTTGTTGTTCTAGTATGGCGAGGCGCGCTCGGGATGCTGCGGGTGAGCCGGAGTACACAAGTGACTTGGGGAGGTCTACTGTTAGTAGGCTTTTTCTTGAAACTCTTGCGAGTGAGGGAAAGGTGGAGGAACTTTCTAAGGTCCGGGCTCCGGGGTCTGAGACGGTTCCCCAACCTCGTGACAATGAAGCCATTGTTTTTGTTTCTTTCTTGGACGCGGGCTTTGATTCCTGCGTTGTTTCTAGTGTCTGAGGTATTACGATTGTATAGGGTGGAGCTTGCTCAATTGACGCCAAATTCCATTGTGAAACTTGGTGTCTTTGAGTGGATGCTAAGGTCTGCCGGGGTTGTTGCTGAGGAGGGCGAGGGTCGGCTGTTCGCTTATCTTCATGATGGGCGGTGTCAGCTGAAGAAGAAGAAGAGCTCTGGAGAAACGTTAAACTTTGGTAGCGTGAATTTTCAACCGAAGGCTCGTTATTGTTGATAACGCTCCGACTCGCAGCTTCGGAATCATTGGGATACGACCGACGAGGAAGTGGTTTTACCACACTAGTCCAAGAGAGGATGGTCTTCATCCAATGGTGGTCTCGATTCATTTGATCGCTACTCCGAGATTGTTTGAACTCTCGGGGAAGCTCTTCTTCGCTTTCTCTGGATATGACGAAGCCGCCTTTCTACTCGGACTTGGTGGAGGAGTTCGTGCTTTGAATTTGGCCTTTGGCCAAGGAGTGGAAGTGGAACTCTGAGCTTCAACTCGGGATTCCGTCTTTGTCTGCGGAAGGTCGCAAAGGTATTGATTTGTTTGTTGTTGTTTTTTTACTTATTTTGGTTGTTGGTCATATAATAACAAGGTTATATTGTTAGTTTCGCCTATCTCCGGCGGAAGGCCATGGCGGAGGTTACGCTTGGTCTGTGATACGGCGAGGAGCACTTGAGGCGCTATTTGGTTGTGAGAGACCGCCGCTTGAACCGTGCTTACGATGCTTGGTTAATTTACCCGAACGAACCGACCTCGGCGCGGAAGGAAAAGCGGTCTCGTATGCCCGAGGTGGAGCTTGGGGGACCTATTGCAGCGAAGCCTCTCCGTGCGGTCCATCCATCTGATGGCTCTGGTCCTTCCCGGAATTTGAAGGCTGCGGACGAGAGACCAGCTAAAAGAACTGTGGTAGATCCTTTCGAAGCGCACGCTGAGGTGTCAAGTCGCGCTTCTTCAAATGATGGGGCACCTTCGCTTGCGAAGGTTAATGAGGCAGTGGTTGCTGTCTGCACTGAAGCGGCTTCACCTGCGAAAGGCGCGGACACTATGGTTGGTGGGTGTACCGGGTCGCAGGTGAAGAAAGCGATTGGTACTATTCGCTGGCCTCGCTTGGATGGGACGGAGTCTTCTAGCGGTGGGATTCGGCAGCGGGGAGATGGCGATAAAACTGAAGTTTCTTGCAATGCGCCTACTTCACCTGAGGTGGAAATTAGTGAGTATATTTTCTTTATTTAATTTGAAGTGCGCGTACGCTTGCTTGAAATAAAGTTTTTGGCTTTTCAGTTTCGAGTAAGGATGATGGTAATGACGAGGCTGGTGAGGCTTCGGAGGGTCGCGCAGACGGGTTCGATGTTGAACTCATGCACAGACGTGTGACCTCCGGTGTTGGTGCGCGAAGCTGGACCGACTGCGACTTAGCGATTTCGAGGTTACTTCTTCTTCTGCCGCGAAAGGTGGTTGTTGTCGATTTCGCCACGCCTCCTCTGTGATAGGGCTTTTTGAAGATGCTCTGATGAGGCATATGTTTGCAAGTATTGAAGCAAATGCTGCGAGGGTAAGGGTTGTTGTAAATGCGCAGACTCTGATCCTATCTCGAGCGCTGAAGTTTGATGTCAACCATGCGTACGAAGAAATTCAAAAGAAGGTTGATGCGGAGCACGCTCGTAATGAAGTGCTAAATTCTGAGCGGGATGCTCTTTTGAAGAAAGTTGAGGGCTTAGAGGCGAAGGTTAAAGAATTTGAGTTGGAGCGTGCTAGTCTTCGAATCAAAGTGACAGATGCGAAAAAATAGAGTTCTGTCCTTCGAGACGAAGTGAAGGTTTTAAAAAGTGTCCGCGCTTCCTTGGAGGAAGACCTTAAACTTGAAAGGCAGTTATACGCTGCTATTGGTCAGTCTGCCTAGGAATGCATGGAGGCTTAGGAGGGTGCTCTGGGGAAACTTGGTGCTATTGTTTCAGAGAGGACCCATCGCCCTGCTGAGATGCACATTACCATGGAGCGCCTCCGACGCGGGTGTGAATCTTGTGTGGATGCTGCTCATGCATATGGCGATCATTGTGCGAGGGCTACTTGGTTGGCGACGCTTGCTACTCTTGATAAGGCTGGATGCGCTCACATTGACGGGGTTGCCACTGGTGATGTCCCCGTGGCTATGCCGGCAGAGGTTGTTTGTGCGCACCCTCGGATTCGGAAGGCGAGCAGGGTCCTTCAGCGGGACTTCTGGATGAAGCGCGGACACGAGGCTGCTGAGGCGTCGTTCCGAATTGCTCAGGCTTGCCTGGAGAAGGGGAAGGCTGTGGAGGAGGTTCGCGAAGCTGGAAAGCGGGGGTCCACCCAGGAAAACAAGGTGTGACTCCCCCGCTTGCTGTTTAGCGTGATAGGTTTTGGATATTTTGTAATTGGCATGCTTCGTTTTTGCGCTGTTTACGGGAGCTGCTGTTTTGTTGTGTACAGAGGTTGACCTCTTTTTGTATAACAACCTCTGTTGTTTTAAATGAGAAATGATGGGACGTGATTTGTCATTATTGATTGGGATTGATTTGGTTTGTCTTAAAAATTGAGTTTCGCATTGTACACAGGTTGAACGATGCTTGTTTAAGCGCGGTGCTCAACGGGGTCCTTGGCCGCCTGCGGGGCATAAAATTAAACATGCTTTTCCTACTCGTGGTTCGAAATACGAGCGAAGTCTTGTATCAAAGTGGCCTTTGCGTGTTTGCTACCGGGGCGTGATATGCCATGGTGCGAAGTGGCAACGTTGGAAGAAAGCTAATCATGCGGGTTCAATGAAGGCGATTTTTCGATTTCGTGCGCGGAATGCGGTAATGGCTCAGAGAGAAATCCGGGCTTTCTGGGAGCGCCGGGGCAAGGTATTTACAATTGATGAGTCTTCTCGTCCCGACGGCCCGAGGAGGCTTCGAGTAGTTTTGTACAACGCCCGAGGACGAGCTACGAGAGGGAGTACGCGGCTTTGTTAGCTATGAATGCCTCGGATGAGGAGCTACTGCAATGGGCTACTCGTCGGGAGGAATGGGATTTTGCCCCATAGAGGTGCACCATGATTGTGCTGCATTGCGAGGTTTGTAAAATATGATGGCTTGTATTATTGTTGTAAGCTGAGGTGTAATGTATTGTTTCATGGATCGCTTTTTCGAGTGATCAGTTGTATGTGCAATCATCCTGTAGACTATAATAATGGAATCATAAGGATTATCTTTTTGTTCGTATATGGACTTGTTGCTGGGAGGGCTTCTCGGGGCTCTTTTTTTTTGCGAGGGGGAGGCGAAGCCTCGCGCCGTCCCCCATTCTTTTTAGATAGGGCTCCGGGGAGCCCTAACTTTTTATGAGGGGCGAAGCCTCTGCCGCCCCCATACTTTTTAAGATAGGGCTCGGGAGCCCTAACTTTTTATGAGGGGCGAAGCCTCGCTGCCGCCCCCATACTTTTTAAGATAGGGCTCCGGGGAGCCCTAACTTTTTTTTTTGCGATGCGCGGGGGAGGCGAAGCCTCGCACCGCCCCCATACTTTTAAGATGGGGCTCGGGAGCCCTAACTTTTTTTTTATGGGGAGGCGGCCTCACTGCCCCCATACTTTTTAAGATAGGGCTCCGGGGAGCCCTAACTTTTTTTTTGCGAGGGGGAGGCGAAGCCTCGCGCCGTCCCCCATACTTTTTAAGATAGGGCTCCGGGGAGCCCCAACTTTTTTTCTGCGAGGGGGAGGCGAAGCCTCACGCCGTCCCCCATACTTTTTAAGATAGGGCTCCGGGGAGCCCTAACTTTTTTTTTGCGAGGGGGAGGCGAAGCCTCGCGCCGTCCCCCATACTTTTTAAGATAGGGCTCCGGGGAGCCCTAACTTTTTTATGGGGAGCGAAGCCTCGCCGCCCCCATACTTTTTAAGATAGGGCTCCGGGGAGCCCTAACTTCTTTTTTTTGCGAGGGGGAGGCGCCTCGCCGTCCCTCATACTTTTTAAGATATGGCTCCGGGGAGCCCTAACTTTTTTTTGAGGGGGAGGCGAAGCCTCGCGCCGTCCCCCATACTTTTTAAGATAGGGCTCCATGGAGCCCTAACTTTTTTTTGCGAGGAGGAGGCGAAGCCTCGCGCCGTCCCCCATACTTTTTAAGATAGGGCTCTGGGGAGCCCTAACTTTTTTTTTGCGAGGGGGAGGCGAAGCCTCGCGCCGTCCCCTATACTTTTTAAGATAGGGCTCCGGGGAGCTCTAACTCTTTTTACTGGTGCTTGCGGGAGGCATCGGTGTGCACCGGGGCCGAAGGCCATGCGCGGTGTCTTTGTTTATACACTCATGCCTGCGAGAGGCATCGGTGTGCACCGGGGCCGAAGGCCATGCGCGGTGTCTTTGTTTATTGATAGTCTATGTATTTTTTTTGTATGCTTTTTCATTGATAGGGAGCAAAAAGGTGCTATCATTTACATCTTGATTTGTACATGCCCACTCCGCTTGTTGCGGCAACAGGACTACTTCCCAGACGCAGTCGGTTTGGCGGTGCTACGGGTAGTACTTGCGAAGAGTCTTCGCGTTCTCGGTATGACCCAAATTTATTCTCCTTCCGTGTAGCGATGCGAAATGTCCCATGAAAGTGTTGGTGATGATGTATGGTCCTTCCCATTTGGTTTCTAGTTTACCCGTAGTTGTTGGGTTTGCAATCCGCTTTAGGACCATATCACCGGGTGCTAAGGGGCGAATTTTGACTCTCATGTTGTATGCTCGGGTTACTCGCCGCTATACTTGGACATTGTTGAAATTGCTTGGATTCGTGTTCTTCGAGGAGATCAAGGAGGTATGTCTTTTCTTTGGTCGGTTGAGATATCGTCAAGAGACTTTGTGGTGAATTTCATTGGGTCATGGCTTCGCCACCGAAGAGGAGTTTGAATGGTGAGAAGCCCGTGGCTCGTTGGGGTTGTGCGGATTGCCCATAGGGCTTTTTGAAGTTCTTCCGCCATACTCCTTTTGGGAGTCCGACGAGGCGCTTTTTCAGCCTTCTAGCGATTTCGCTGGTTTCTTTCCACCGCCCGCTTGCTTCGGGTGTCCTATCGATGCAATGCATATTGTGATGCCTAAGTTTTCGCTGAATCGCTCAAATGCTAATGAATTAAATCGATCCATTGTTCAGGATTTATATTGCGCGGTACCCCATACCGGCAAACTATGGTTCTCCAAATGAACCGCTGAGCTGCGGCCGAAGTAATTTTGGCGACCGGTTCTGCTTTGACCCACCTTGAGAAATATTCGATGGCTACAAATGCGAAGCGCAGGCTTCCTCTTGCCGTGGGGTAGGGTCCAATGATGTCCAGTCCCCATCTCGCGAAGGGCCAAACTGGTGGTAGAGGCTGGAGTGGGAGAGATGGGGCTTTCGACTGTCTGCTAGTCCACTGGCACCCTTGGCATCGTTGAACGAGGTCTTGAGCGCCTCAAGGGTCAGGGCAAGAGAAGCCTTGGCGGAATGCTTTGCCAACTATACTCCGAGGTGCTTGATGTGCGCCACATAATCCTTCATGGATTTCTTTGAGGAGAGCCTGGCCATCTTCTCGAGACAAGCACCGTAAGTAAGGTGCGCAGACTCCTCCTTTGTAAAGTTATCCTTCTAGGATGAGGTAATTTTTGGCTCTGTGCCGGAGGCGTTTTGCTTCGGCTCCGTTTTCTGGTTCTTCTCCATGGAGGTATTTGATGATGACTTCGCCACCGGCTCGCTTCCACTTGGAGCACGTTACGGTTGATGCGTGTCTTTGTGGCGAGCTCTCGGTGCTTGGCGCAATTTCTTGTGCTTCTATCGCGGCCGAAGGTTTCATGAGTACTTCGTGAAATACGTCTGGTGAAGGGTTTTGCCCGGAGCTAGCCATCTTCGCTAATCTGTCTGCTTCTTCGTTTTCAGCTCGAGGTATAGCTTGAACCGTTAGTCCGAGGAAGTAGGTTGATGCTTTACGGACTGCTGCAAGATAAGTTGCCATTTCTGAATCTCTAGCGATAAATGATTTGTCAAAATGACCTACTACCAGTTTGGAGTCGCTTTTGATGAGCATTCTCTTTGCTCCTAGCGCTCTTGCTTTACAAAGGCCCAAGAGCAGCGCCTCGTATTCAGAGGCGTTATTTATTGTTGGAAAAGCGAGGCGGGCCGAGTGGGCTACGGTGTGGCCGTCCGGGGCAACCAGGATCGCTGCCGCTCCAGCTCCTGCGCAGCACCATGATCCGTCAATGTACATTGTCCATGGGTTTTCAGAATGAGCGAGGGTGTTGTCTTCATTGTTTGGTGTCCACTCGGCTACAAAGTCTGCTAGAGCTTGTGATTTAATGGCTGTTCTGGCGACGAAGCTTATATTGAAGGGTGCAAGTTCGGCGGCCCACTTGCCTACTCGACTTGTGGCATCTTTGCTTCGCAGCAGGAGTGCTAGGGGGTAGGAGGTGGGGATGATGATGGTGTGCGCGAGGAAGTAATGACGAAGTTTTCGCGAAGCCATGATTAAGGCGTACGCAAGCTTTTCGAGCTCTGTGTAACGTGTTTTTGCGCCTTGCAATGCTTCGGAGACATAATAAACCGGACGCTGGCCATTGTCATCTTGAATAAGGACTGCACTGACTGCTGATGATGACGCTGCGAGGTAAAGCAGGAGATCTGCTCCTTACTTCGGGCATGTAAGGCTTGGTAGCTGAGTTAAGTATTGTTTTAATTCTTCAAATGCAAGCTGGCAATTTTCGGTCCACCGGAACGGCTCCGTTCCGCGAAGTGTCTTGAAGAATGGGAGAGATTTCTCTGCTGAGCGAGAAAGAAACCGTTAGGCTCGCTAGCCTACCGCCGCTTTTGTACTTCACGAGCATTATGTGGTTGCTTCATCTCCTGGGCGGCCCTTATCTTTTCAGGATTGGCTTCGATGCTTCTTTCGGACACTAGAAATCGAGAAGTTTTCCTCCTATGACGCCGAAGGCACATTTTTCTGGGTTGAGTTTGATACCATCCTTACGAAGGTTGGCGAAGGTTTCTTGCGATCTTTCAGATGATCATCTCGCTAACGCACTTTTCACCACAATGTCATCAACGAGGCTTCTACGTTACGACCAAGTTGTCCCGCTAGGACTCTAGAAATCGACGGTGAATGTAGCGCGCAGATTTTTGAGCCCGAAGGGCATGCGGGCATAGCAGTATGTGCCTATCGGTGTGATGAATGCTGTTTTTGGTTCGTCTTCTTTGGCCATAAGTATCTGATGGTACCCGGAGTAAGCGTCGAGGAAGCTCATTAGTTCGCAGCCCGAAGTGGCATCGACGAGTTGGTCGATTCGTGGCAAGGAAAATCATCTTTAGGGCATGCTTTATTCAACTCGTAGTAGTCTACACACGCGCCACTTGCCTTCTTTTTGGACGAGAACTAGGTTGCTAAGCCATTCTGTGTACTTGATTTCGCGGATGACTCCAGCATTTAATAACTTCGCGATTTGCTTCTTCGCTGCTTCTAACCTTTCAGCAGACATGCGTCGGAGCTTTTGCTTTTTGGGTGGCGTGTCGCTTCGGAGGGCTAAACGATGCTCAATTGTTGTTCTCGCTATGCCGGGGATGTCTTCGGGGCCCCAGGCGAAGACATCCTTATTGCTGCGAAGTATTTTGAGTATAGCGTTGTGTGTTTCTGTTGGCAGCTGGGCTCCGAGGGAGACTGTTCTCTCCGGGGAGTCATCCTCTAAGGGGACTCTCCGGAGCTCAACATGAGGCTTCGGCTTTGGTGCCCACTTTGCCGAAGGATTGTTTTTCAGCTCATTGTTGTCTTGCTCGACTGTGTGAACATGACGGGCTGGTGATAATAACTGGAGCTCGATTTGTCTTGCTAGGTCTTGATCTCCTCATACGGTAATGACGCCTTCTAATGCGGGAATTTTCAGACATAGGTAATTGTGGTGCGGAATGGCGCCGAAGGAGTTCAGTGCTGCTCTGCCAAGGATGACGTTATACTGATATTGCATTTGGACAACGTCGAATGTAACAGCTTCGGTTCTCGTTATGTAGCCATCGCAGAAAGTGACGTTGAGGGTAATTTGGCCCAAGGCTGTTACAGGCTTCCCTCCAAAGCCGATCAGAGGTATGCCGGGAGGTGACAAGCGATCCCGAGGGATCATCATTTTGTCGAAGGCTTCAACGAAGATAAGGTCTGCCGAGCTTCCTCCATCTATGAGGATGCGCTTAACCTCGAAGTCCGCTATGTTAGCGGAGATAACGAGGGGGTCTTGATGTGGGAAGTAAACACCTTGAGCATCTTTTGGGCCGAAATAAATTGGGATTTCGGAATACGGTGGATGGCTGGACGCGGGGAAGGCGGCGAGATGGTGAATCTATCGAGCGTACGCTCGGCGCTGTCGCTTCGATGATATTCCGAGCGAGGACCCTCCGGTGATCATATTAATGATCCTGTGGTGGTGATCAAGATGACTTGCTTCGATGTGGGGTACAGGTGGTGGTGCGGGAAGTCGATTGTCACTTCTTTTTGTATTGTCTGGCTCTAATGGCTGCCGACGGCGGTGCATGTAATCTTGCATGGCTACGATAATACGGCACGAAATTTTGTATTCTTTTGTAACCATTTATGCAGAGATCCCCACAAGCTACCCAACCCAGGATCGGCGAGCACACCAAAATACCATCAAATTGAAGCGATATTAAGACTTTAAGAGAGATTCACTTGTCTCTGCTTCAAAATACTGCAGAGTGTACCGCCAAGAGACGGCCGAAGGGTGCATTTGGAACTAGCGTTGAGGGGGGTGGTGCGACCGCGGCGGTAAAGGGCGGCGGCGCCGACGTCGAATCTGTCGGGCGACGATTCATGACGGCGGGCGGCACGACGTGAAAGGTTATACCATTCCCGATTTGGTTGGGCCGACTTACCGATTAAATTTGAGGGGGTTTTCGTGGGACTACAAACGTTTAGCCGAAAGCAAATTGGCTTCGAGGTGGGCCCAAAAGCGGTTTACTTTAGGCAGCAGAACGCAGGATGACAACAAGCGAGACCTCATCAACTTTTAGATGGTAATTAGACCTCATCAATCTTTTCATCGCCACGTGTCATGCTTTGAAATGGATCTAAGCAAGGGTCTCAAGATGATGTTTCATAAAATTTATTTCATTTATTTCCGACAACAGGGCAGATGAGAGATGTCAATGAGCTGATATATGATCCTTGCATCATATCATCAACTATTTAAAAATTAGAGTTGATGGTCATCCGTCCTCCTTATCCTTTTCATCGTCTATTAGATCGACGAGCAGAGCACCGACTGCTCAGATCGTGTCGCTGAACACAATGACGGTTGACAACCCAACATGATAAAACTATGATTTTTTTTTAAAAAAATTTGTAGCAAAGCACGTGCATTGAACTAGTAGTAAAACACAATTTAGCAACTCCACAACACATTCTGATCAACTGCTCAAGTTTATTCATAAAATAGAATGGATCGAAATTACAAGATCATTATTTCATGTAACATTATAGCAACCCTTTTCATTGCACTACGTGACTACGGAGCGTTCACGTAGATAGAGAAAGAGGGGAAAAACAAAAAAATAAAATAAAATGAAGTTCCCCGCATCACATCGGCTGCTACAAATAGACCATGGGCCCCATGGCAAAACAGTTACACAGTTACAGTAGCTTCAATCTCTTGCAGCCTGAGGGTGACAGCTCTCTTGTGCGCCTCTAGCCCTTCGACTTCGGCCATCTTTGCGACGTGCGGACCCAACCTTCTCAGCCCTTCCTCTGACAGGCATTGAACGGTGATGTACTTGAGGAAAGAGTTTAGTGACACGCCGCTGTACATCCTTGCGTAACCGTGGGTTGGAAGGACGTGGTTCGTTCCGCTTGCGTAGTCGCCCACGCTCTCTGGGGTCCACTGCCCCAAGAAAACCGAACCTGTAATATGAAAAACGAACGTTGAGATTGAGAATGAAGTAGGCAAGGGGTACCATACAGATCAAGAAGAGCGTGACCGAAACTAAGCTGCTGGAAACTATGCATACCTGCATTCTCAATGAGCCTCTCCCATTGCTCAGCATCCTTCACATTGATGATCAAATGCTCGAGGAGCATACATATTTGAGAATGACATTGCCTGCAGAAGGGGGGAAACAGAGGCGGCAGTCAAGGAAAGGATCCTTGGGGACAGGAAGTAACCAGATAGTTCTTTAACACATCGGATGCTGTGAAGTTTCAAGACTTCAAACTATTATAATGTGTAGTGTACTCTTTTTTGAAATTGTGCAGCAAAATTGAGAAGCATTTGAGGACCAAGGTCACAAAACGAACTTTTTTTTGCAAGAGTTGACAGGAATGAAAAATTACCTCAATCATATCTTTGGCAAACACAGTGAAACTGTGACCAAGTGCTTTGGAAGCAAATTCTCCTCTAGGAAGAGCAACAAGACTTTGCTTGCTAACTTCTGCTTCAATTGCACCCAAATCAACACCATCTCCCGCAATAACTAGAACAACCTGACTATCTGGGCCGTGTTCTGCCTACAAAATGTGACTGACCAACCGTGATCTAACATACATGATGAACATGATATGATATTTAAGCAAGCTTGCGGCAAGATAATCTCTGTTTGTTATAGATTCTAAAATCTGATATTTCAAAGAGTAAACATAGGTTAATGACACATACACCTTTCAACAGTACAAATCAGAATATCAGGAAGAAAATATACCGTGATAGCGGATCGCAAAGAACATGAACTGGTTTGCATATTTATCAAGAATGACCAATACTTCAAGGACGAAAGCGGGCATGTCTATAGAGACCATGGCTTCACCGTTCTGCAGTCAAATAAGAATGATAACCACAAAATTAATTCGTATATAAAAGTTGTCAGAATGGCGGATAAAGGTCATGATCTTGCAGTTCTTTATGCAATGGATAGAGCAAAACAAACTCAAGAATCATTTTTGTACCGTGACATACCGTTACAGTCCGAAAATCTTTTCAACCTGAAAAGACAGTAGTGAAGTTGATCTGTAGACAACGATGCAAATATGACACAATTGTTACAACTAACTTATTGCACAAAGCAAAACACTAGCATAACTATCATTCATTTTGTAGGCAGAACACGGCCCAGATAGTCAGGTTGTTCTAGTTATTGCGGGAGATGGTGTTGATTTGGGTGCAATTGAAGCGTGGTTAGCAAAGTCAAGGCGCCGCTCTTCCTAGAGGAGAATTTGCTTCCAAAGCACTTGGTCACAGTTTCACCGTGTGTTTGCCAAAGATATGATTGAGGTAATTTTTCATTCTCACAACTCTTGCAAAAAAAAAGTTCGTTTTGTGACCTTGGTCCTCACATGCTTCTCAATTTTGTCGCACAATTTCAAAAAGAGTACACTACACATTATAATAGTTTGAAGTCTTGAAACTTCACAAAGATCCGATGTGTTAAAGAACTATCTGGTTACTTCTCGTCCCCAAGGATCCTTTCCTTGATGCCGCCTCTGTTTCCCCTTCGCAGTAATGTCATTCTCAAATATGTATGCTCCTCGAGCATTTGATCATCAATGTGAAGGATGCCGAGCAATGGGAGAGGCTCATTGAGAATGCAGTATGCATAGTTTCCAGCAGCCTTAGTTTTGGCCACGCTCTTCTTGATCTCAGATGGTACCCTTGCCTACTTCATTCTCAATCTCAACGCTCGCTTTTCATATTACAGAGTTCGGTTTTGGGGCGGTGGGCCCCAGAGAGCGTGGGCGACTACGCAGTTTTAACGAACCACGCCCTTCCAACCTACGGTTCACGCTAAGGATGTACAATGGTGTGTCATGAACTCTTTCTCAAGTACATCACCGCTCAATGCCCGTCAGAGGAAGGGCTGAGAAGGTTGGGTCCGCACGTCGCAAAGATGGCCGAAGTCGAAGGGCTAGAGGCGCACAAGAGAGCTGTCACCCTCAGGCTGCAAGAGATTGAAGCTACTGTAACTGTGTAACTGTTTTGCCATGGGGCCCATGGTCTATTTGTAGCAGCCGATGTGATGCGGGGAACTTCATTTTATTTTATTTTTTTTGTTTTTCCCCTCTTTCTCTATCTACGTGAACGCTCCGTAGTCATGTAGTGCAATGAAAAGGGTTGCTATAATGTTACATGAAATAATGATCTTGTAATTTCGATCCATTCTATTTTATGAATAAACTTGAGCAGTTGATCAGAATGTGTTGTGGAGTTGCTAAATTGTGTTTTACTACTAGTTCAATGCACGTGCTTTGCTACAATTTTTTTTTTAAAAAAAATCATAGTTTTATCATGTTGGGTTGTCAACCGTCATTGTGTTCAGCGACACGATCTGAGCGGTCGGTGCTCTGCTCGTCGATCTAATAGACGATGAAAAGGATAAGGAGGACGGATGATCATCAACTCTAATTTTTAAATAGTTGATGATATGATGCAAGGATCATATATCAGCTCATTGACATCTCTCATCTGCCCTGTTGTCGGAAATAAATGAAATAAATTTTACGAAACATCATCTTGAGACCCTTGCTTAGATCCATTTCAAAGCATGACACGTGGCGATGAAAAGATTGATGAGGTCTAATTACCATCTAAAAGTTGATGAGGTCTCGCTTGTTGTCATCCTGCGTTCCTGCTTGCCTAAAGTAAACCGCTTTTTTGGGCCCACCTCGAAGCCCAGCTGCTCGGCTAGACGCTGTAGTCCCACGAAAACCCCGCCTCAGCCCAATCCCAGCCGAGTCGGCCCAACCAGCTCGGGAATGGTATAACCTTTCACGTCGCCGCCGCCCGCCGTCGCGAATCGTCGCCAGCATTCGACGTCGACGCCTGCCGCCCCTTTACCGCCGCCGGTCGCACCACCCGCCCCCTCAACGCTAGTTCCAGCCACCCTTCGACCGGCGCCGCGGCAGGTACACTCTGCTGTATTTTCAGAACAGAGACAAGTGAATCTCTCTTAAAGTCTTAATATCGCTTCAATTTGATGGTATTTTGGTGTGCTCGCCGATCCTGGGTTGGGTAGCTTGTGGGGATCTCTGCATAAACGGTTACAAAAGAATACGAAATTTCGTGTGTTCCCAGTTTGAACCGAAGCTAATTCTGTTTTGGGGTGGGATTTGCTAGGTTCGTAGAAGAGGTTCGCCATTAGCAAGATAGGATAGAACCGGTGGTTCTGCACTGGGATTGGTGAGTTTTTGCAGAAGCTTACGCGTGATGGGTGAAGCAAAGCCAGAAGTGGAGGGGCCGCGCTGCGTTGGATGCGGCCGGCGTGTCATGACGCTCTTCGTGCAGTACTGACCGGGCAGCATCCGTTTGATGAAATGCGTAGGAGAGAAATCCCGCCGCTCTCGAGTCTCTGACATCGTATGTGTAACCCATTTTGCCTTCTGGTTATAAGCTGTTTCTTAACTCTCGATGCCGTTCTTATTTAGGATAACTGCAAGGCTGTTGCTGATCACCTACATTGAGTGCGAGTTCATGGTACGATGATCAACTAGTTATGAGTTCGAATTTCCCTTTGCATGCGATTCAAAGCTTTTTATATGCCAACTACACCTTTTTCATTCATCACATGCATGATGCTTGAGTTAGGCCTTAACTCTTTTTACTACCCCCTCTGTAGATTATCTTGATCGATCTGATTCTACACAAGACAATTTAATAAGCTGAGCATTGATTCATCTCTTGACAAGGTGGGAATCATATGACGATATGCAAACGCACTCAAATGCTTTCTGCTTTTTCAAACACCTGAGCTCTTAGTACAAATGCTCTAAGCATGCAGAAATTGTCATTTGTCCTGCCTTCGTAATTCTGTACTAAAAGTCTAAAGCAATAGTTAGAAGAAATATCCACTAGTAGAGAGTTAATATATAGATGTGATGAAGTATGGGTCTGTTATATTTATTATTTTGTTTTTGAGTGAAATTGTTCGGTTAACTCAGTGTCTACTCTATCTAAAATCTGTTCAAATACTGAATTGCTGTGGAGTGCTCTCCTTTCTTCATTAATACCACAAGTAATCGCTTCCTCCTTATCTTTTTTTACTCGTTTTGCTGCATGGAGTAACACAGGCAACAAAACGTGATAACTATTAACATCGTCAATACTGTGTTCCTAGTTTTACCTTTTACTCAATCCTGCCCAGAGTCATGCTGCTTGAGAATTTGAAGCTTCATCCGTCTTAGATCTGCTTTTTACTTTTGTTGGTGACGTCCATGCCTGCGCCATATGACACCTTCAGCCTTTTATGCCTTGTCAGTGCATCCAACAAGAGAATATAAGAGCCAATGCCATAAATAACATATTTTTCAATTTGCTTAAGTTCTAACTGCATAGTTTTCCACTTTTGTTGTAATAAATAATAATTCTCTGGCATCTTGTAGTAGTTTCTTTACTCATAATGTCTGGCATTTCCCTTCAAGAGCTTGTACACTAGGTATGTCCAAAGTTGCATTTTCCTTATGCGTCTGATTGTGTTCTTGTTTGCAGGGAATACTGTACCAGTTCATTCTAATGCATATTGTTCTTGACGCATGTATCCATTTTATTTATAAATGTTTAATTTTAACTTCAAGTTTGGTTGTTTCAAAGTATCTATTGAACTCGAGCCGGGGCACGAGAATCGCTCACCGGGGACGGGACGCACGAGCGGCGGCGCCGGCTTGGCCCTGAATCTCACGGCGATCTCGTCTCGTTGCCTTGGGACACCACGCCGAGGCCGGAGGCGGAGGCAGGAGGAGAGGAATCGCGGTCGGAGCCAGTAAAAACCGGAAACCCAACAACCCGATACCAAATACCTCTCTTTCCACTGCTCGGGTTGTTTCGCTCGCTTCTGGTGGGATGGGGCCCACGAGTCAGACTGAGATCCCAAAGGTTCGTATCTTCACCATCGATATATGATCGGAGGGACAGAAACTAAGCCCAGTCAAGCCTGGATCCACGCACTGGGCGTCTAGGCCTGCGGTGTGCGGCCCGACCCATATTTTGACAGACCCAGTTAATATCCACTAGAAGGAAGTAGGTGGAGAGAGTGGAAGAGGACTCACCGCCGGCCGGAGAAACCCTGCCCCGCCGCCGTCTCGTTTCGGTTCGTTTCTCTCCCTTTCCTTTTGTTCTACGGTCGTGGTCTCGGCCGCCTGTTTAAGCTTAGCGCTTCCTCTCTCGTGCTTCTGACTCTCCAACGCTTTAGAATTGAATCGGGCTCTGTTGATGGGCAGCTTGCGCGCTCCTCCTCCTCCGCCGCTCGTCATCTGCACCAGGTTTGGTCGCGGTTCTGGGCTCTGTATTGATTCCTCCAGAATACTCGACATTGTTATTAAGTCGGATGACTAGTCGCGACTAATCGTCGATTAGTCGACAAGTCGGCACACTGGCACCGACTAGTGCAAACGACTCGACTAGTAGCGCTAGTCGTACGACTTGCCGATTAGTCGGCGACTAGCCGCGACTAGTCGGCCTGTGCAAGTCGGACGCCTAGTAGGCCCAGCGTCAGCTTCAGGCCCTCAGCCAGCGAAGGAGGTATATGAACAAAAATTAATCAGAGGGGAAGGGACACCAGATCCACTCGGCTCCCCCACTCCCGCACGACGCCGTCGGGAGAGGAACCCTAGCCCATCGCCGGCGCCGCCCCCTTCCACGACGCCGACGCCGACGCCGCTCGCTGCCACCTCCTCCTCAGCCCTCCCTCCCCTGCCTCCCTTGTCCCCTATACACGCCGCCGCCGCCACCTGCTTGGCCATCCCGACTCCCGAGTCGTCGTCGCCGACCCACGACACCGCCGCGGCGCCGCCACCTCCTCGGCCCTCCCCCGTCGCCGTCGACCCGAGCGGCCGAGCCGTGGTGAGCACCCCCTCCTCTCCTCTCCTTCCTCTTCTTGCGCCATGCCGCCCTCTGCTTCCGCCTCTGCTTGCGCTGCTCTGCTTGCGCTGCTCTGCTTCCGCCGCTCTGCTTCTGCCTCTGCTTGCGCTGCTCTGCTGCTTCTTAATCTTGCGCTGCTCCGCCCCTCTTCTTGCTCTTGCGCCCTCTTCTTGCTCTGCGCGACTGCGCCTCTGTTTAGTAGTACTAGTAGTAGTAATAGCAGCAGTAGTAGTAGCAATATTGCATAGCACGTGAAATAAGCTAGACAATTTGAACTCAGTAAATCAACATTGTGCGAGTATTTTGATAGGTCATTTGAGAAGACTATGAATCCACTCAGAATATAACATAACAAGAGTGCTTAAGCATATTTACAGTTCTTTAACAAGCATATAGTAATGTATGGAGATCAGTATATCACAATAAAGAAAGAAAAAGCCCTAGTCCCTACATGCCAATCACTTCAAAAACGTGACAAAAGAATAGTTTTCAAGTACCTTTGGACACGATGTCGTTCCCCATGCCATGGCTGAGATTGCCTGAAAGTAAACAACATTAAGGGCACTAAACTACATTGTGGAACAGAAGAAAGCATCATATATCTTTCTACCTGAGCCCCTCCAGCTTTCAATATGTGTGTGACACCAGCTTTCTTAGCACAGTAAAGAACCTCCTGCAGGAAACAAAAACATTGTATAATTCTCAAACATTTGAGTCTTAGAAAAACAGCTGTTTCGAGAAACAGAAGCAGTTCTGTATCCAATGAAGCGTACCTTACAAATGCTACCATCACGGCTAGGGGGTGTGGCAAGAACGATAGTCTTGCATCCAGCAATCAGCGCAGGCTGGTAGAGAGAGAAACTATGTTAGAAGACGAAAACAATGAATGGTTTATGGTAAGTTCACTTGAGAGGATTTGAGCAAACATGATCATACCACAGCAAGCATCAATGCGGTTGAAGGCAATACTGCAGTGCCACCTGGAACATAAAGCCCGACAGAACCAATGCATCTTGTTATTCTTTTACATCTTACGCCCTTCATATGTTCAAGGAAGAGTGCATAAGTTAATAAGCAGGAGAACATAAAAAAGGAGAAAGTGAAACATCGAGCAACCCTTACTTTCATGTTCTCGACAGTCTTCTCAGACAACTTTTGAGAAACATGGAAGGCATAAATGTTGTCATATGCCACATCAAAGGCTTCCTTCACAGCTGGATCAAGCTACAAAATTTTTGCAGGTAAGGAAACTAAACTCATCTAGCAAATAGTTAAAAAAAATTACTTGCATACCCTGGTATGCCAGGATACAAATAACTGGCTATTTCTAAGAATTTGAAGACTTTGAATGCAAGTAGCTCGAGTTGCAAGTTGTTCTTACCAAAAGCATGCATCATGTCAGACTAATAACACAAATTTATCACCAAACATGTAAGTAACATCACTATACAAGAAAAAGGAGAAAATGTGCAATCACACAACTTAAATCAAGCTGCGAAAACTTAGTTGTAACATCACTAGGTAAATACCTCCACATCCGGAAGATTGTGAACAGGCACAACCACATCATCTAGCACAACCTTGTCAAACTTTGTCAGATAACCGAAAAGACCAAAATCCGTAAAATTAAAGAAAATATTGCATTAGGGCATGAACAAGGAGGTCAAACAATACAATAACCCTTACTCCTTAACCGCAAAGATCACCTCTCACGCGTACATCTTCAACAATCGGATTCACCTAATGGCACAAAACAAAATCCCATGGTTCTCGATTATGACATAGTCTTTGGACTTCCATGCTCATGATTAGCCTCTATCTCATCTTACCGTCTTTGAAAATGGAGGAGAAGTCAATGCGAGGACGCGCCTTGAGGCTGCTAACCTCGGGGTCACTGAGCTCGGACAGCCTGTACGACTTCATCACGCAAGTAACACTCAACCCTGAAACCATCGAGAAGCAAAACACAATTCCAAGAAACTAATGGCTTAGGAAGTAGAAACTAATGGCTGCAACCAAATAAACCACAATAGAAAGCCTGCCCCTCTGGACTCGAGGACTCTGGAGGAAGCAATACAGAGCCTAGAACCGCGACCAAACCTGGTGCAGATGACGAGCGACGGAGGAGGAGGAGCGCGCAAGCTGCCCATCAACAGAGCTCGATTCAATTCTGAAGCGTTGGAGAGTCAGAAGCACGGGAGAGGAAGCGCTAAGCTTAAACAGGCGGCCGAGACCACGACCGTAGAACAAAAGGAAAGGGTGAGAAACGAACCGAAACGAGACGGCGGCGGGGCAGGGTTTCTCCGGCCGGCGGTGAGTCCTCTCCCACTCTCTCCACCCACTTCCTTCTAGTGGATATTAACTGGGCCTGTCAAAATATGGGCCGGGCCGCACACCGCAGGCCTAGACGCCCAGTGCGTGGATCCAGGCTTGACTGGGCTTAGTTTCTGTCCCTCCGATCATATATCGACGGTGAAGATACGAACCTTTGGGATCTCAGTCTGACTCGTGGGCCCCATCCCACCAGAAGCGAGCGAAACAACCCGAGCAGTGGAAAGAGAGGTATTTGGTATTGGGTTGTTGGGTTTCCGGTTTTTCCTGGCTCCGACCGCAATTCCTCTCCTCCTGCCTCCGCCTCCGGCCTCGGCGTGGTGTCCCAAGGCGACGAGACGAGATCGCCGTGAGATTCAGGCTGCTTGGCCGCCGCTTCGCCCCGCCCCCCGGTGAGCGATTCTCGAGCCCCGGCTCGACCGGTTCGGTTCCTTTTGTTCGATCTGGTCTTCCGGCCTCGAGTTCTGGGGGTTGGCGCCGTCGCGACCGAGCAATATGGAGTAGCTTGTTCCTACACCGGTCGGATTGTTCGGTTGTTTCCGCGGGAGCTGAGCGGCTAAGGATTTGTTGTCTTGTCCGTGGGTTGTGGTTGAATTTTGGAGATTTGGATCGGTCTAGATAGATAAATCCTGCGGATGATATGCTGTTGTAAGTAGAGCAAAAGGTTGGAGACTCATGGGGGGTGTTGCATGATGTGAGGAGAATTTGTCGTGGCTGTTGTTCATGAGGGAATATTTGAAGAATTGTTGTTTCGAGAGGGTTTGTTTATGGAGAATATGGGCCAAATGCTAGAGATTTTGGCTTGATTTTGTACAACACCAAGCCGATGCGTTGTAGTTCTCTGATGAGGTTGATATGTCTTGTGGCAGCTGAAAGATGGGGAGGATACCGTCTTTGAAGAACTTCAATGCGTTTCCGCATGCGGAAGATCACTTGTTGAAGAAGACTTACTCTGGTGCTATCGGTATGGAGATCCTATTGCTTCATGATTGTCTCCGCTGGATGCTTATATTTAATTTGGAGATGTATGTTTAATTTGTGCCTTCATTGATATATTGACAGTGACAATTTTCGGACTAATTATAATGGTTACACTGTTCGCGCACGAGCTGAAGTTTTATCTTACCACCTACACTGTACATCAGGTATGATTGGTTCTTGCTGCCTTTTCTTGTATGAGAAGCATATGCAACTTTACTGTGATATCCATGTAGTTTCTGTTCATCCTTCCAATTAAAACAACTTTTATGATTTTTAGTTTGTGTTGGGAATATGTCTGTAGGCTATAGCCATTTTTCCTGTTTTTGTTTATTTAGTAGAACATACCAAACCAATCTGACCAAAGAAATTGCATGATGACAAAAGCATGTCTAAAAAAACTAAACAAGAATGGTTATTTATTTATATTGATAAAGAACTCATGTGCCCTCTGAATCTCTGATTGTTGAAAATATCTGCTAGTTGATGTTTACAAGATCATGGCAAACCCATTTGGATGTGGTGGTTTTTCTTTCCCTTGTTTTCATCCTTGCCAATATCAATATCATGAACTCTTCTCAAGTTTATTTGTTTTAAATCACGAGCTCTTCGCTAATTGATGTTGTCTGCAGATGTCTGTGGATCTGAAACGAGGAGAAACTCTGCCAATTCATATAAATATGTCATTTCCTTCTTTACCATGTGAAGGTCAGTTATTGATTAGATACACCCAGGATTCGGTTTGATATAAGGTTCCGTTTGGACATTCATTTGCATAAGGAGTTTCATGTTTTTGATATTTCTTTCACTGGCTTGTGCTGTTATTCAGTCTTGAGTGTGGATGCAATTGACATGTCCGGCAAACATGAAGTTGACTTGCATACAAATATTTGGAAGGTACCATCTGATGTCAAAAGTTTTTTACTTTCAGTGTATGTTCTAATATGTTAATATAGTAGCTGCACTAATTATCTCTTTTGCTTGTGACGGAGAAACATTGGCTCCCTTAAGTATGGATAAATGCGTATTCTTGTGAGCCATGAAGCAGGCCTACATCCTAGATTATGTTGGTCAGTTAATTTCTTAGATTAGTGTAAGTTACAGAGGAGATGCACTTTTGGCTGTTCATGTCTTGCTCTAGTGCAAACAATACTATTCATATTTCCATAAATCTTGGTATTTTCTCAACAAAAGTTGTACTATAGTTTGTCGAAATGATACATTTATCACTGTTCAATATCTGGTTCTCATGTCTATTTGTTTAATATTTTGCATCTTCCTTTTCCTGCCGGATGCAGCTACGTTTGGATAAGTATGGCCATATCATTGGTACTGAGTACCTGTCTGATCTAGTTGAAAAGGAACATGAGGCTCACAATCATGGTATACTCTGCTTCCTCCCTAAAAAGAAAACCAAATGTAGCACTAAATTGTCGTAAGAAAGAATCTCTGTTTCAATCTGTAGTGTTTATATCCTTTTCTTGTTTTGCTCACTGTAGAAAAAGTGCAGCTTGCTACTAATGATTATTTGCTGTTATAGCTATCACTGGGACAATAACTTTAAGTAATATATATTGAATGGGAAGCACACGTTCTCACTCTTGATTATCATGGAAGAATCTCAAGACAGCAACATTAACTTAATTGATGGACCAATATGCTTTATAGTTAGATGTTCCATTTGACATACCAACATGCTTTAGTTAGAATGTTTCATGTGATGGACAACATGCTTTAGTTAGGATGTTTCGTCAAGTCTGTATGCTGGAATAAGTTCAAACATATAAATAATATTTCTCAGTAAGTAGTGTTTGTCTCTTTGCTAGCATGTGGTTGCTCAGCAATTCAGCATCCACATATAGCTTGTGGTTATTTTGTGGTATACATGACCAGGTAGTGGAAAGATGCACCAATGAATAGAGAACTGAGTGCAACAATGAGCTATTGAGCTTGTTTTCTTTGTTAAAAACTGTCTTAAGTGAAAGGTTAGCTGGTAAAATTAGGCGTCAGGCATAGTTTCAGGTGATAGGAAATGTGAACTGTAAAGTGAGTCACTTATTTAATAGTTGCAGATGAGCGTCCTCCTACTTGTTTCTTCAATCTAGGTTTTCATGATAAAATATCCATAGCTAATTGTTTTCATTGGATTGTTTAAGTAAATGCTTCCCAATTTTGATTGTCTTCTATGCTAAGCTTTTCTTTTTCCCTGGAAAACGGGGCTTACTTTATGAATGTCTTAGAGCTTAGTTCTTCTGTATGTAATACGCTCATGCATTAAAAGTTTAAAACAGACCATGGCCATGAGCATCATGATGAACAGAAGCATGAGCACACCTTTAATGAAGATGCAGATAAAATGGTTAAGAGTGTCAAACAAGCACTGGAAAATGGTGAAGGATGCCGAGTAAGTTATTCATCTACTGGTACCTGTTCATTTTATGAAATGATATTTAGGGCTGTGGCGCTGTGCTGGTCAAGCATATTCTGTGTTGTTATTAATAAAACCGTGCCTTCAATTTTCACAGGTGTATGGGGTTTTAGATGTGCAGAGGGTTGCTGGCAACTTCCATATATCAGTGCATGGTTTAAACATTTTTGTTGCTGATAAGGTTATCCATCTAAAACTGCTGATATTTTACTGCTGTTCTTCTGTCTGCAGTTTTTTTTTTATGTGGAGTGTACTTTATTTAACTATAAGATTCCTAGGATAAAAGGTGAAGCTTCTAGAAAAGTAGCTAATTTCTAATGCGAAAAATAGAGACCATTAACTTAAGTTTTCTTCATGAGGTGTCATTTTAAGTGTTTAGCAGAACATGTTCGCAAGTGGCTAAGTATAGGGTTCCAAATCCCAGCGGAAAGCACTGTAACTGGCCGGTTCCCTACTTCCTGTTAATCCCAGCTTGGACCTGTCACGACCCGGGTTTACTGAACATAAGTAGTAGTTATGGGAGACGGGTGGTCGGGGCCCAGGTGCTCGACACCCTGGCTTTGTGATGTTGAGAGAAGGGTAGCAGGGGAAGGAAGAGAGAACTGAGACGGAATTAGAGATTAATTCTTGCTTGCCTTATTTTTATGCATGCGGTGGCTCATATAGAGATGAGTCCATCCTCCTAACAACTTCAATCTAAGCAGAATATGTTATCTTTAACTAACTGCTAAAACGATCTTTAACTGATGCAAGCAACTAACGAACGCAAGCAAATAAGGGATAACCATCCAAATGATGCGCTATTGTGCCGCGACCGGCACAACTGCTGCTGGCGCTGCCTGACGCCATGCGCGCCTCTGGTAGGGAATTCCGAAAACGACAGGACCAGTATTTGTAAAACTGGCCGGAATCAGGATTTACTGTGTTATTTTGAATGTAAGCACATGCCAGTGATTATGAGAGATGAGGGAAACACAAAAACTTAAGAATGATGAGAAGATAAAAAAGAAGGACGAGCTGGCCGGAAAACACACCAGTTTCAGGCACACCAGACAGGGCTGGGAATGGGATTGGAACGAAAAAGGGGATAGCTAATGCCTATGCTGGCCATCACATGATATTGCTTATCAGCTTAAATTAACCAGGCTATCGTCCAAGGCTCTTTCATTAGCATGTTCTTATGCCTGCACAACGTTTCACTAGCCTTGCCACCTATTTGAAAACACAGTATGAAAACCCCTGATTAAGAAAAAACAGTCTGTTTTTTCTTGGTGTATGACTGCATGCTGCTGTTTGCACGCATCCATTTTTACAAATTAGAATCGATTTGTCCTGTAAGGTCTGTTAGCTTGTCTTAATGTAAGTAGTTTCTTTTGAACGAAACAAATCATTGTTTTTGTTCAATTTTGATATTCAACTGTAGACAAGGCGACTTTGTTTTCTTCTCTTAACTCTTATGGCAGAGAGGGATCTCCTTGCGCCATCTATATATAAGTGTATTATGCTTTCATTGGAATTGTTAGTACAGTTTTCAACTGATCATTGATTCATTTCCCATATATTATTGTTATTCATCTGTTGTTTGCAGATTTTTGAAGGGTCAAGCCATGTTAACGTCAGTCATGTTATCCATGATCTGTCCTTTGGCCCGAAATATCCTGGAATTCATAATCCACTGGACGATAATAAAAGGATACTCCATGACACAAGTGGAACTTTCAAATACTATATCAAGGTGAGTAGTCATTCATTTAGGATGTGTTTGGTTTCTTGTACCAAGTGGCACATGTATGGGTTGGTTTAAGAAAAAAGCCATCCATGTGTTTGGTTGCTTCAATGAAACCACCCCATCCTAGATGGTGGGATACAAATTTGTAGAATACGCTCTCTAGATGCTAAACCATCTCATTCACCTAAAACAATGGAACCACATTGTACAAGACCATTCCATCCCATTCAACTCCATCCCACCAACCAAACACACCTGCAGACCAGATGAAAATTTACCATTGTATTTTCCTCCGCAATTAGTTGCTAGTTTGCGAGAAAGTGTTCTCATCTGTTTTTCACATTGATATGCAGATTGTTCCAACCGAGTACATATACCTCTCAAAGCAAGTATTGCCAACAAACCAGTTTTCTGTCACAGAATATTTTGTTCCCATTCGCCCAACCGATAGGTCATGGCCAGGTAACTCTCCCTGTTTTTGAAGTACGGTATGTTCTTCTCTTTTCAGGACTAATCTGTTTTCCTTCTGCAGCTGTTTACTTCCTGTATGATCTCTCGCCAATTACGGTCACCATTAAAGAAGAAAGACGGAACTTCCTACATTTCATGACTCGCCTATGTGCAGTGCTTGGGGGTACATTTGCAATGACAGGTTTGCCTCCAGCCTGCAGTATTGTGTTTTATAGTATGCTGGTGTTAGGGACCGGCTTCCGTAACGATAGTTTCAAATGATAATCTCAGTCACATGCAGATGATACCAACTGATGCCAATTCATTGTTTTACATGTTCATCACCCTCACCAAACCGATACCAACTTTTACGCCTTGTGTGTAATACAGAATGCTTGACCGTTGGATGTATCGGCTTATTGAGTCTCATCACTAACTCAAAACCCAAGCGTATTGCGGTAATTGTGCATCTCATGATGGGTGAAAGAGGCAAATTGTGACAACCTTGTGGCGAGTCAAGTTAGTCATAGAGCATGTTGTCTCAAGACTCTCAACTAACTGATGAAAGCACAGTCAACCCCTGTGGGTTTTCATGTTTTGTCTACTCCATGCATCAATAACTTAAAATATGTTCTTAGCTTTATCATTAATCATGTTAGATTGGCAGGTGCAAGTATCTGATTTTGTTATCAACGATGTGCACCAATCTGAAAGTACCAACGATGTCATGTGGTTTGGGAACAAACCTTGTACCATGGAAAAGCATCCCCAGTATGAACAATAGCGCAAAAATCATGTTACAAACGTGTATTTCATAATGTTGGTTATACATTCGAATTGTAGTACACATTTGCGGTATGGATTTCATGATGGCGTGCTTATGAGCACACCTTGACAAAAAAAAAGTGTATCGATCTCCAATTCAAAGATTGAGGTCTTGTATTTCTTCAGCTATTCTGAAGCCTACTGAAGTGCATAATCTGAGTTTACTGCGTCGAACCAGATGGACAAAAGCCCCTAGTAGACAAGTATTAATCTACCATATCATTTTTTACCCAAACTACCCTTGACAGTCTAGGATTCTGACAGAAGAAAACAGAATGAAAATAACTCAAAGCCTCACTCTCACACATAACAGTGAAATAGTGGACGCTTGGAATATGATGTACATATAGCTAGTGTAGGAGTAAGGACAGCCATTCATACACTCAAGGCTGCTGGCTAAATAAGTATCACTAAATTGACTATTGTCTACCCAATGACTCAACGAGGATGTGTAATATGTACATTGCAGGTCAGTCACTGATAATTATTCTGTACAGGATGCGATTCTGACCATCATCTGCACAATAAAACAGCTACTACATACCCAACTGAGCCCATGATTGCATGCATGACCCACATCAAGTCGCTTATCGGACCAATATATATATCGCAGATCGAAGTGCGATGCAGTTTAATTGCTTTGAAATATCTGAGACATGTCGAGGATATCAAAGCTCGACCGAAGAATCCCCACTTGATGTACAACTGGAGAATCACATGATTAAGCACATGAGCCCGGAACATTCAGCTGTACCTACCTAGCACATCCTGAGTCCTAAGGCAATCTCAAGTAAATTTAAAGCCTGCATTATTTGTAAAATGCCAAAGTTAACCAGCCAATACACCATAATATTCTATATGGAATTATGGTATGAAAAGAGATGGAACACGGTATGAAACAGTTGCAAACTTTGAAATCGGGATGTAAAATTGAAAAAATGTCAAGATAGTTTGTAATGATTTTTCAAAAGAACTGTTACTGGTTCAAAGGCTGCAGTACTTACTGTTATGAAGTTTGTACTATTTGTGACTTTAACATCTTTCTAGTAAGGGTTGTCTCACCTAGCTGCCCTCATTTATGATGCATCATCTTCATTCTGTTTACTTCTCAAACCTGCAACAAGCTTGCATGTCTTCAAGAAAGCATCTAGCAACTGCATACGAAGCACCCATATTAAAAATTTAGCTTTTCACACTATTAAACAAATCATTGCAAGATGCATGGATGCAAGCATGTATACTCTTCCCAACTGTAACACAGACAACTCCTAGGAGTGCCAAAATTTCAACATGTCATCGAAGGGTTAAGCACCCAGCAAACAACTTAGGTGAAACAACGAGCGGGGTAAATAAGAAGAACGATCAGCTTTTATGATATTGACATGCGATACTTACCCCAGGATATTGCTGCAATGTAGGAGAGTAGTGATCAAGAGTCACATATATCTTTTGAAGAAGACTCAAATGTGCATTAACCTTGTCGTCCAACACGACAACTTTGAATCACATAAGAAATATTTCAAAGTTGTTGAGTGATGAATTTATGATGATATATCACATGTTATCGCATGATCAAATAGAAGTTTACTCAATAAATGGAAGGTGGGAAGGACCAACGCTGAGACTAGGAGGTCTTTGGATGAGAATAGGGCACAAGGGATTTTGATTAAATGTGCCTAACGGCTGTATGCATGTATGTTGGGATTAATCCTTCCTGTAATAGTTTTGTTCAATCCTTGTTCGAGTCATAGAGTTTTGTTTTTGGTTTCGGAGTTGAGTCAGTTTTCAGAACTCTGTTCGGATTCAGAGTCTGTCGTTTCAGTTTCGAATGTAAACTACCGAGTCAATGTATGAGTCGGTTTAAGCAGCCTATATAAGGTGTGGTTGTGTCTTGTAAGTTGGACAACAACATAAGCAATAGACAAAACGAAAAGCTGCAGTTTGCAGCACCACATCGAGCTCTGTTCTTGTTCGTTGGTTCAGTTACTATTCCTAGTTCGACAATTGTGTTCGTGTTTCCGTTCTGAAGTTCAGAACAACCTGAAGACAGAAGTTCAGAAATCCTGAACAGAAGAAGGTTTTGTCTACACGTGGTATCAGAGCAGGTGTATGAAAATCGGTCCTCCAACTCCAGAAAAGAAGAAACCGATGGCTCCCAACGGATCTTCGTCGACAACAAAAGATGGCCCAAATTCGCTTCCGTACCAGGCTTGGGCTATGAAGATGTGGGTCAATATGCGTGCTCAGGAGGGGACGTCAGATGGTGATCAATCGATCTAAAAGGAAAGATCGATCCTAAAGAAAAGGATGTGGATGTCGACATGAAGATCGATTAAACAGCGTTGGCACTGATCTACGACGCAATACCCGACTCGATGCTCAATCAACTTGTCGGGAAAGATATAGCACGGAGGCTGGATTGCTCTTCGTACTATGCATGAGGGTGGATCGAGTAAAGAAAGTTCGTCTCCAAACTCTCAGGGGAGTATGAGGCATTGCATATGAGCGAAACTCAATCGATAGATGAGTTCGCAGGAAAATTTGGCGATGGTCAACGAGCTTCGATCCTTGGCGATAAATTAGAGGAAATTGAGGTGGTCGAGAAATACTTGCGAGTATTACAGAGAGGTGCGTGCTGTGGTCACAACTCTGTTGTATTCTAGTGATCTTGAGAGCATGAGGTTAGAAGAGGTGGCGGGTCTCTTAAAGCACATGATGGAGCTCTTGAAAGGCGCAAGGCTCGCAACCATCTAAAGGGAGAGAACAAGCAAACTCGTGAGATTATTCATCAAATCAAGGTGGTCGGGGTTTTGCTTGGCGCAAGAGGAGGTAGTAATCACAGATCGTGGCGGGGTGGTCGAGGAGATTTTGGCTAACGCAGACTATAAGCTGGGCGTGGCAGCGGTGAGTTCAAACAAGATAAGTCGAAAATTAAATGTTTCGAGTGTGATAAATTTGGACATTATGTCTCTGAGTGCCGAAGTCATATTAAATGCTTTGAGTGTCAAAAGTTTGGCCATTATGCCTCTCACTGTCGAAACAAGAAAGACAAGGTGGAAGCAAATTTGTCACAAGCTCAAGAGGAGGCAGAACTGGCTCTATTGCTAACTATTGGTGAAGAGAAATCGTCTAGGTGGTCATGCTTGAAGAAGGATTCACCCAAAGCTCTTGAGAATTGGTGAAGAGGTGGTCGAAACACGGATGTTTGGTACCTTGACAATGGAGCTTCTAATCACATGATGGACATATAGGAAAATTCGAGAGAATTCAACCAGAGTTTCATGGGCAAGTTAAATTAGGAGATGGTTACATTGTATTCATAGAAGGTAAAGGCTCAATTCTACTCCAATGCAAGAATGGAGAGCAAAGACTTTTGTCAGATGTTTACTACATCCCAAGACTTTGCAACAATATCATCAGCCTGGGGCAATTGACTGAAGATGGTTGTAATGTAGCACTGCAAGGCTCTTTGCTGTTTTTACATGATCGGGATGGAAAGCTATTAATGAAAATTCCTCGTACACCAAACAGGCTATACAAGATTCAACTAGATACATGCAAGTCTATATGCTTAAATGCAAGCCTTGAAAACCTGGCGTGGTTATGGCATGCGAGATTGGGGCATGTGAACTTTCGGTCTCTAAAATAGATATCAGACAAGAAGATGGTTCTTGGACTGCCACATATTGATCATCCTACTCAAGTCAGTGAAGGATGTATCATTGCTAAGTAGACAAGGTTATCATTCGGCACATGCAAATTACGATCTCACGACCATTGGAGTGGTGTACATTGATATATGTGGACAAATTAATCACACTCTCGATGATGGAAACAGATACTTTCTTCTTCTAGTTGATGATTATTCAAGAGTAATGTGGGTTTATATGCTTAAGAAGAAGAGTGAGGCTAAAGATGTGTTCGAAGTTTGTCAACCTTCTTTGGCGAGACTAAACACAAGTTAAAAGCTTTGAGATCGGACCGACGAGGAGAACTCCTATCCGGTGAATTTGAGTCAATTTGTGAGACAAGGGACATCACCCCATTCTTCACGGCTCCGTATAGCCCTCAACAAAAGCGGAGTGGTGGAGCGAAGAAACAGGCGGTGATGGACATGGCACGAAGCTTTGTTGAAAAGCAAGTCCATGCCGTGCAAATTTTGGGCTGAGGCGGTAAGACACGCGGTGTATATTCTCAATCGAGTTCTGACAAAAGCGTTGGATGGCATCGCACCGTATGAAGCATGGAGTGGAAGAAAACCAAACCTGGAGCACTTAAGAGTGTTTGGTTGCTTAGCATATGCTAAGGTGACCACATACTTGAAGAAACTCAACGACAGAAGCCAAAAGTTGATATACTTGGGCGTCGAGCCGGGCAGCAAAGCTCACCGGTGGTTTAACCCTATTGACAGTAAGATTATTGTCTCTAGAGATGTTATTTTCCAAGAAGATCAACAATGGCAGTGAGAAGATAATCAAGAAGCAAGTCAAGAGATGCGAAAATGGGCTACTTTCACTGTCGATGGAGAGGACAATGATAAACTCGCTTCACCTATTGCCTCTTCAACACCAACTGTGTCACAATCACAAATTCTGGATACAACTGTTGCAGACACCGACAATGATATTGAGGCAACTGCAAGCTCGGCTGAGTCTACTCCAGAAAGGTTAATACCAAAATTCAAAAGCATAAGGGATATTTACGAGCACACTGAGCCGATGGATCTTGTGGGAGATTTGTATATGATGGATGTGGAAGAGCACGCTAATTTCGGGGAGGCATCGAAGGGGAACCTTGGAGAAGTGCAATGAGGCATGAGTTGGAAGCTATAGAGAAAAACACAGACTGAAGTTAACATCCCTTCCACTTGGTCATGAACCCATAGGATTAAAGTGGATTTACAAGTAGAAAAGAGATCTTTGAAGGCAATGTTATGCGATACAAAGGCGAGACTTGTTGCAAAAGAATGCGTTCGAAACAAGGTGTTGATTATGAAGAACGAAGAAGTGTTTGCACTGTGACAAGAATTGAAAGCAGTAAGAGTACTTCTTGCATTTGCCGCTTACACTCTTGATGGGAAGTTCATCACATGGATATCAAATCGGCATTTTTAAATGGTGATCTCACCGAAGAAGTATATGTCAATCAACCTGAGGGTTACACTGTAAAGGGCCAAGAAGACAAGGTATACAAGTTGTCAAAAGTGTTGTACGGGCTCAAACAAGCGCCTAGAGCCTGGAACCGCAAGCTAGATGATAGTTTGAAGAAACTTGGTTTTGAGAAATACAAGCAGGAGTAAGCCCTTTATAAGAAACAGGAAGGCGCAGAACTGAGAGGGAAAGATGATGGACCGTTTACGTTGTATGTCGACAACAAGGTAGCCCTGGCATTAATGAAGAACCCAGTGTTTCACGGGAAGAGTAAACATATTGATACACATTTTCATTTTATAAGAGAATGTGTTGAGGAGGGGCTGGTCAATGTACATCATGCATCAACAGATGAACAGAAGGCTGATATCCTGACAAAAGCTTTGCCGCGTGTGCAATTTCAGAAGATGTGTGATTTAATTGGTATTTATGTTCTCACTGATGATAGTCAGGATTAGGGGGAGTTTGTTGGGATTAATCCTTCCTGTAATAGTTTGTTCAATCCTTGTTCGAGTCATAGAGTTTTGTTTTTGGTTTCGGAGTTGAGTCAGTTTTCATAACTCTGTTTGGATTCAGAGTCTGTCGTTTCAGTTTCGGATGTAAACTACCGAGTCAATGTATAAGTCGGTTTAAGCAGTCTATATAAGGTGCGGTTGTGTCTTGTAAGTTGGACAACAACATAAGCAATAGACAAAAAGAAAAGATGCAGTTTGCAGCACCACATCGAGCTCTGTTCTTGTTCGTTGGTTCAGTTACTATTCCTAGTTCGACAATTGTGTCCATGTTTTCGTTCTGAAGTTCAGAACAACCTGAAGACAGAAGTTCAGAAATCCTGAACAGAAGAAGGTTTTGTCTACAATGTATTCATGTATCACTATGTCAAGAAGAAACTCTCTACATGTGCTAGATTCTATTGGAATAAGAATAATAGAAGATATCTTGTTTGACAATATAGCCCAACAGACAGACAAAATCAACAAAGGAATACCTTAGCTTCAACCTTTTGAAGCTCAGAACGCCTTGTTTCAAGCATTTGTTTATACCAGAGGCCTATTTTTGTTAGTACAACGGCTTGTCTGACCATGTGGTTGCAATGATCACTCAAATCCAAAGACCTGAAATCAATAATAATCACATCGAGTCATAATGGAGCGTATTACCAAAAAAAATATGCCAGAAGTTGCAGTCCTGATCAGGATTTGATAGTAGTCAGTCTGCAGTCTTTACAAGCAATGTCATATCGATTTTTAAATCAATCTTACATAATATATGGATGTGTTTTCATGAAATAAAAATGAAAAAAAGCGTAAATATGTTCAACATTGGATTTGTATTTTAAAAGGAAGATTGACCAACTTTGTTTTCAGATTCTTCCCATCGTCAATTTTGCTCAATCTCCACAAATTCCTTTGATAACTTCATAATAGATACCAAAATGCACTCTAGTTGCTTTTCTTGCTCATTCTTAGTGAGAATACCATTACAATCCATATTTTTGTTTTCAACTTCTTTCAAAGGCGGTGAGGCAATTTCTAAACTTGAGTTCGGTTTGATAAGTTCATCATCTGCAGATATTGCTTGGAAGACTCGTGTGATCTTCTTGGTGACGTGTGAGGCTCCACCTCGATGTCACGCAGTATCATTTCTGTACTCTCTTGTTTGATGACTTCTGGATCTGCCTGATGATATTGGATCAAACACTCTTTATCTAGCCTTGCTAACTTTTCCTTTAACTTCCAATTTTCTTCATTTGATAAACACAATGCCTTCTCCTTTTCAGAGACCACAGCTTCAAGTGAAGACAGTTTTGCATCAAAATTCAGTGTAGCATTATGCATGTTGTTCATAGAATCATCAAGTAATTTTCTTGTAACAGTGTGGTATAGTCCATCTCTAACATCACCTTCGATTAGGAGGTTCTCATACTCTTCTTTAATTTTCTCAATTTGTCTCAAGAGCTCTTCTTACGGCGACATTTGAAGAGACATTTCTCTCTTGGCTTCGAGATAGGCGATATGATAATTCCTTAACATCCTTCATATTATCTACAAGCAGACCTCTAAGATGCTGATTTTCATAGTATAAAGAATCAATTTTGCTTGTCAATCTGCACCTTTCATTTAGCTCATCGTGGGTCATGCAAAGTGCGGGTATCTTTATATTCTTGGAAATGATTTGGTCCATTCTAGAAATGATCTCTGGAATTTCCTTTCTTAAAGGTTCAAATTCCACGTCATTCTTAAGAGCAAGTGATCCCTTCTCCCGTTTGAATTTGAAGAGCTCTTCCGTCTTTTCTTGCAAGGCCAATTCATGCATCCTCTTCAATTTGCTCATCTCGGACTTAAAATAGCTTATTGTTTCTTCCTTAGTCATACCGTTAAGATGGCGGAAGTCAGATTTTTCTGAGATAACTATGGATTTTTGTTTCCTGAAACTCTTATTTTCCTCAGTGCGAGATGGAGAATGATCCTCCTTGTTTTTCTTTCCAAAGAAATTGTATTTCCATCTATTACTCCTGTTGCCGGAACTTTCATGCTTACTGTTAGAGATATGTGACTCTGGTACTAAAGGCAATAATAGCTTAGAAAGAGCACCAAGGTCTTCACGCATGGCGCCAAATTGAGCTATTGCTTCCTGCCAATTCTTACTCATGGTGTTTGTGAAAGAAATCTGCTCATACAGCTTCCTCTCTAGCTCCTCCTGCAGGCCGCTAATGCATTCTCCGATTGTAATCGCGTCTCGTCGCCTTGGGACACCACGTCGAGGCCGGAGGTGGAGGCAGCAGGAGAGGAATCGCGGTCGGAGCCAGGAAAAACCGGAAACCCAACAACCCGATACCAAATACCTCTCTTTCCACTGCTCGGGTTGTTTCGCTCGCTTCTGGTGGGATGGGGCCCACGAGTCAGACTGAGATCCCAAAGGTTCGTATCTTCACCGTCGATATATGATCAGAGGGACAGAAACTAAGCCCAGTCAAGCCTGGATCCACGCACTGGGCGTCTAGGCCTGCGGTGTGCGGCCCGGCCCATATTTTGCGAGCCGATTAATATCCACTAGAAGGAAGTGGGTGGAGAGAGTGGGAAAGGACTCACCGCCGGCCGGAGAAACCCTGCCCCGCCGCCGTCTCGTTTCGGTTCGTTTCTCTCCCTTTCCTTTTGTTCTACGGTCGTGGTCTCGGCCGCCTGTTTAAGCTTAGCGCTTCCTCTCCCGTGCTTCTGACTCTCCAACGCTTCAGAATTGAATCGGGCTCTGTTGATGGGCAGCTTACACGCTCCTCCTCCTCCGCCGCTCGTCATCTGCACCAGGTTTGGTCGCGGTTCTGGGCTCTGTATTGCTTCCTCCAGAGTCCTCGAGTCCAGAGGTGCAGGCTTTCTGTTGTGGTTTATTTGGTTGCAGCCATTAGTTTCTACTTCCTAAGCCATTAGTTTCTTGGAATTGTGTTTTGCTTCTCGATGGCTTCAGGGTTGAGTGTTACTTGCGCGATGAAGTCGTCTGACTGTCGAGCTCGGTGACCCGAGGTTAGCGACCTCAAAGCGCGTCCTCGCATTGACTTCTCCTCCATTTTCAAAGACGGTAAGATGAGATAGAGGCTAATCATGAGCATGGAAGTCGGCACTATGTCATAATCGAGAACCATGGGATTTTGTTTTGTGCCATTAGGTGAATCCGATTGTTGAAGATGTGCAGCGTGAGAGGTGATCTTTGCGGTTAAGGAGTAAGGGTTCTTGTATTGTTTGACCTCCTTGTTCATGCCCTAATGCGATATTTTCTTTAATTTTCGGATTTTGGTCTTTTCGGTTATCTGACAAAGTTTGACAAGGTTGTGCTAGATGATGTGGTTGTGCTGTTCACAATCTTAGGATGTGGAGGTATTTACCGAGTGATGTTACAACTAAGTTTTCGTGACTTGATTTAAGTTGTGTGATTGCACATTTTCTCCTTTTTCTTGTATAGTGATGTTACTTACATGTTTGGTGATAAATTTGTGTTATTAGTCGACATGATGCATGCTTTTGGTAGAACAACTTGCAACTCGAGCTACTTGCATTCAAAGTCTTCAAATTCTTAGAAATAGCCGATTATTTGTATCTGGCATACCGGGGTATGCAAGTAATTTTTTAACTATTTGCTAGATGAGTTTAGTTTCCTTACACCGCAAAAATTTTGTAGCTTGATCCGGTGTGAAGGAAGCCTTTGATGTGGCATATGACAACATTTATGCCTTCCTTGTTTCTCAAAAGTTGTCTCGAGAAGACTGCCGAGAACATGAAAGTAAGGGTTGCTCGATGTTTCACTTTCTCCTTTTTATGTTCTCTGCTTATTAACTTATGCACTCTTCCTTGAACATATGAAGGCGTAAGATGTAAAAGAATAACAAGATGCATTGGTTACATCGGGCTTTATGTTCCGGTGGCTGCTGATGTGCCTTCAACCGCATTGATGCTTCTGTGGTATGATCATGTTTGCTCAAATCCTCTCAAGTGAACTTACCATAAACCATTCATTGTTTTCGTCTTCTAACATAGTTTCTCTCTCTACCGACTGCTTGTTGATTCTTTGGATGCAAGACTATCGTTCTTGCCACACCCCTAGCCGTGATGGTAGCATTTGTAAGGTATGCTTCATTGGATCTGAAGCTATACATTTCTCAAAGCAAATTGTTTTTCTAAGACTCAAATGTTTGAGAATTATACAATGTTTTTGTTTCTGCAGGAGGTTCTTTCTTGTGCTAAGAAAATTTGGTGTCACACACATATTGAAAGTGGAGGGGCTCGGTAGAAAGATATCGATGCTTTCTTCATTCCACAATGTAGTTTAGTGCCCTTAATGTTGTTTACTTTCGGGCAATCTCGGCCATGGCATGGGGAGCAGCATCGTGTCCAAAGGTACTTGAAAACTATTCTTTTGTCACGTTTTTGAAGTGATTGGCATGTAGGGACTAGGGCTTTTCTTTCTTTATTGTGATATCTTGATCTCCATACATTACTATATGCTTGTTAAAGAAGCGTAAATATGCTTAAGCACTCTTGTTATGTTATATTACGAGTGGATTCATAGTCTTCTCAAATGACCTATCAAAATACTCGCACAATGTTGATTTCTTGAGTTCAAATTGTCTAGCTTATTTCACTAGCGTTAGATTAGAAGATCGTATGAATGATAGTTATGCTAGTGTTTTGCTTTGTGCAATAAGTTAGTTGTAACAATTGTGTCATATTTGCATCGTTGTCTCACAGATCAACTTCACTCTGTCTTTTCAAAGTTGAAAAGATTTTCGGACTGGTAACCCGGTATGTCACGGTACGCAAAAATGATTCTTGAGTTTGTTACGCTCTATCCCTTTGCGTAAAGAACGCAAGATCATGACCTTTATCCGCTTTTCGACAACTTTTATATCTGAATTAATTTTGTGGTTATCATTCTTATTTGATTGCAGAGCGGTGAAGCCATGGTCTCTATAGACATACTCTTTGGTCCTTGAAGTATTGGTCATTCTTGATAAATATGCAAACCCAGTTCATGTTTCTTTGCGATTTGCTATCACGGTATATTTTCTTCCGATATTACGATTTGTCTTGTTGAAAGGTGTATGTGTCATTAACCTATGTTTACTCTTTGAAATATCAGATTTTAGAATCTATATGAGATTATCTTGTACACTACACATTATAAGATTATCTTGCATGTAAGCTTGATCACTGGTCGGTCACATTTAATCGGCGAACAGCCCGGATAACCGTTGTTCTCGGGAATGGTATAACCTTTCACGTCGCGCCGCTCGCCATCGCGAATCGTCGCTTGACATTCGACGTCGGCGCTGCTGCCGCCCTTACGCCGTCGTCGCACCACGCCCCCTCAACGCTAGTTCCGGCCACCCTTCGGCCGGTGCAGCGCGGTACACTCTGCTGTATTTTTGAAGCGAGAGACAAGTGAATCTCTCTTAAAGTCTTAATATCGCTTCAATTTGATGGTATTTTGGTGTGCTCGCCGATCCTGGGTTGGGTAGCTTGTGGGGATCTCTGCATAAACGGTTACAAAAGAATAGGAAATTTCGTGCCGTATTATCGCAGCCATGCAAGATTACATGCACCGCCGTCGGCAGCCATTAGAGCCAGACAATACAAAAAGAAGTGACAATCGACTTCCCGCACCACCACCTGTACCCCGCATCGAAGCAAGTCATCTTGATCACCACCACAGGATCATTAATATGATCACCGGAGGGTCCTCGCTCGGAATACCATCGAAGCGGCAGCGCCGAGCGTACGCTCGACAGATTCACCATCTCGCCGCCTTCCCCGCGTCCAGCCATCCACCGTATTCCGAAATCCCAATTTATTTCGGCCCAAAAGATGCTCAAGGTGTTTAGTTCCCACATCAAGACCCCCTCGTTATCTCCGCTAACATAGCGGACTTCGAGGTTAAGCGCATCCTCATAGATGGAGGAAGCTCGGCAGACCTTATCTTCGTTGAAGCCTTCGACAAAATGATGATCCCTCGGGATCGCTTGTCACCTCCCGGCATACCTCTGATCGGCTTTGGAGGGAAGCCTGTAACAACCTTGGGCCAAATTACCCTCAACGTTACTTTCTGCGATGGCTACATAACGAGAACCGAAGCTGTTACATTCGACGTTGTCCAAATGCAATATCAGTATAACGTCATCCTTGGCAGAGCAGCACTGAACTCCTTCGGCGCCATTCCGCACCACAATTAACTATGTCTGAAAATTCCCGCATTAGAAGGCGTCATTACCGTACGAGGAGATCAAGACCTAGCAAGACAAATCGAGCTCCAGTTATTATCACCAGCCTGTCATGTTCACACAGTCGAGCAAGACAACAATGAGCTGAAAAACAATCCTTCGGCAAAGTGGGCACCAAAGCCGAAGCCTCATGCTGAGCTCCGGAGAGTCCCCTTAGAGGATGACTCGAGAGAAAACGATCTCCCTGAGCCCACCGCCATGTAAAACACACAACGCTATACTCAAAATACTTCGCAGCAATAAGGATGTCTTCGCCTGGGGCCCCGAAGACATCCCCGGCATAGCGAGAACAACAATTGAGCATCGTTTAGCCCTCCGAAGCGACACGCCACCCAAAAAGCAAAAGCTCCGACGCATGTCTGCTGAAAGGTTAGAAGCAGCGAAGAAGCAAATCGCGAAGTTATTAAATGCTGGAGTCATCCGCGAAATCAAGTACACAGAATGGCTTAGCAACCTAGTTCTCGTCCAAAAAGAAGGCAAGTGGCGCATGTGTGTCGACTACACAGAGTTGAATAAAGCATGCCCTAAAGATGATTTTCCCTTGCCACGAATCGACCAGCTCGTCGATGCCACTTCGGGCTGCGAACTAATGAGCTTCCTCGACGCTTACTCCGGGTACCATCAGATACTTATGGCCAAAGAAGACGAACCAAAAACAGCATTCATCACACCGATAGGCACATACTGCTATGCCCGCATGCCCTTCGGGCTCAAAAATGCGGGCGCTACATTCACCCGTCTGATTTCTAGAGTCCTAGCCGGACAACTTGGTCGTAACGTAGAAGCCTACGTTGATGACATTGTGGTGAAAAGTGCGTTAGCAGATGATCATACGAAAGATCTGCAAGAAACCTTCGCCAACCTTCGTAAGGATGGTATCAAACTCAACCCAGAAAAATGTGCCTTCGGCGTCATAGGAGGAAAACTTCTCGATTTCTAGTGTCCGAAAGAAGCATCGAAGCCAATCCTGAAAAGATAAGGGCCGCCCAGGAGATGAAGCAACCACATAATGCTCGTGAAGTACAAAAACTGACAGGCCGGCTAGCAGCCCTAAGCCAGGTTTCTTTCTCGCTCAGCAGAGAAATCTCTCCCATTCTTCAAGACACTTCGCGGAACGGAGCCGTTCCGGTGGACCGAAAATTGCCAGCTTGCATTTGAAGAATTAAAACAATACTTAACTCAGCTACCAAGCCTTACATGCCCGAAGTAAGGAGCAGATCTCCTGCTTTACCTCGCAGCGTCATCATCAACAGTCAGTGCAGTCCTTATTCAAGATGACAATGGCCAGCGTCCGGTTTATTATGTCTCCAAAGCATTGCAAGGCGCAAAAACACGTTACACAGAGCTCGAAAAGCTTGCGTACGCCTTAATCATGGCTTCGCGAAAACTTCGTCATTACTTCCTCGCGACACCATCATCATCCCTCCTCCTACCCCTAGCACTCTGCTGCGAAGCAAAGATGCCACAAGTCGAGTAGGCAAGTGGGCACGAACTTGCACCCTTCAATATAAGCTTCGCGCGTAGCGACCATTAAATCACAAGCTCTAGCAGACTTTGTAGCCGAGTGGACACCAAACAATGAAGACAACACCCTCGCTCATTCTGAAAACCCATGGACAATGTACATTGACGGATCATGGTGCTGCGTAGGAGCTAGAGCGGCAGCGATCCTGGTTGCCCCGGACGGCCACACCGTAGCCCACTCGGCCCGCCTCGCTTTTCCAACAACAAATAACGCCTCTGAATACGAGGCGCTGCTCTTGGGCCTTCGTAAAGCAAGAGCGCTAGGAGCAAAGAGAATGCTCATCAAAAGCGACTCAAAGCGGTAGCAGTCATTTTGACAAATCATTTATCGCTAGAGATTCAGAAATGGCAACTTATCTTGCAGCAGTCCGTAAAGCATCAACCTACTTCCTCGGACTAACGGTTCAAGCTATACCTCGAGCTGAAAACGAAGAAGCAGACAGATTAGCGAAGATGGCTAGCTCCGGGCAAAACCCTTCACCAGACGTATTTCACGAAGTACTCATGAAACCTTGACGCGATAGAAGCACAAGGGTGCGCGGCACTGTGGAGCTCGCCACAAAGACACGCATCAACACGTAACGTGCTCCAAGTGGAGCAGGCCGACTGGCGAGAAGTCATCATCAAATACCTCCATGGAGAAGAACCAGAAAACGAAGCCGAAGCAAAACGCCTCCGGCACAGAGCCAAAAATTACCTCATCCTAGAAGGATAACTTTACAAAGGAGGAGTCTCAAGACCTTACTTACGGTGCTTGTCTCGAGAAGATGGCCAGGCTCTCCTCAAAGAAATCCGTGAAGGATTATGTGGCGCACATCAAGCACCTCAGAGTATAGTTGGCAAAGCATTCCGCCAAGGCTTCTACTGGCCCACAGCCCTTCGAGACGCTCAAGACCTCGTTCAACGATGCCAAGGGTGCCAGTGGACTAGCAGACAGTCGAAAGCCCCATCTCTCCCACTCCAGCCTCTACCACCAGTTTGGCCCTTCGCGAGATGGGGACTGGACATCATTGGACCCTACCCCACGGCAAGAGGAAGCTCAAGGCCGCATTTGTAGACATCGAATATTTCTCAAGGTGGGTCGAAGCAGAACCGGTCGCCAAAATTACTTCGGCCGCAGCTCAGCGGTTCATTTGGAGAACCATAGTTTGCCGGTATGGGGTACCGCGCAATATCGTCACAGACAATGGATCCCAGTTTAATTCATTAGCATTTCGAGCATTCTGTGAAAACCTAGGCATCACAATATGCTTTGCATCAGTAGGAGACCCCGAAGCAAACGGGGCGGTGGAAAGAGCCAACGGAAATCTGCTAGAAGGCCTGAAGAAACGCCTCGTCGGACTCCCAAAAGGAGTATGGCCAGAAGAACTTCAAAAAGCCCTATGGGCAATCCGCACAACCCCAACCAGAGCCACAGGATTCTCACCATTCAAACTCCTCTTCGGTGACGAAGCCATGACCCCAGCAGAATTCACCGCAAAGTCTCTTCGAGCAGTATCTCAACCAGACCCAGCAGAAAGACATACCTCCCTTGATCTCCTCGAAGAACACCGAATCCAAGCAATTTCAACAATGTCCAAGTATAGCGACGGAGTAACCCGAGCATACAACAGTAGAGTCAAAATTCGCCCCTTAGCACCCGGTGATATGGTCCTAAAGCGGATTGCAAACCCAACAACTGCGGGTAAACTAGAAACCAAATGGGAAGGACCATACATCATCACCAAAGAACACTCATACGACATTTCACATCGCTACACCAGAAGGAGAATAGCTGGGTCATACCTGGAACGCGAAGACTCTTCGCAAGTACTACTCGTAGCACCGCCAAACCGGTCAAGGTCCGAAGTAGTCGATTGCGCAACAAGCGGAGTGGGCATGTACAAATCAAGATGTAAATGATAGCACCTTTTTGCTCCCTATCAATGAAAAAGCATACAAAAAAAATACATAGACTATCAATAAATAAAGACACCGCGCATGGCCTTCGGCCCCGGTGCACACCGATGCCTCTCGCAGGCACGAGTGTATAAACAAAGACACCGCGCATGGCCTTCGGCCCCGGTGCACACCGATGCCTCCCGCAAGCACCAGTAAAAAAGAGTTAGAGCTCCCCGGAGCCCTATCTTAAAAGTATAGGGGCGCGAGAGGCCGCCTCCCGCCAAAAAAAAGTTAGGGCTCCCCGGAGCCCTATCTTAAAAAGTATGGGGGACGGCGCGAGGCTTCGCCTCCTCCTCGCAAAAAAAAGTTAGGGCTCCCTGGAGCCCTATCTTAAAAAGTATGGGGTGCAGTGGCCGCCGCCCCCCTAAAAAAATTTAGGGCTCCCTGAGCCATATCTTAAAAAGTATGGGGATTCGCGAGGCTTCGCCTCCCCCAAAAAAAAGAATTTAGGGCCCCTTAAAAAGTAGCCCTATCTTAAAAAGTTATGAGCCCTATCTTAAAAAGTATGGGGGCGAGGCTTCGCCTCCCCATAAAAAAAGTTAGGGCTCCCTGGAGCCCTATCTTAAAAAGTATGGGGGCAGGCATGAGGCTTCGCCTCCCCCATAAAAAAGTTAGGGCTCCCTGAGCCCTATCTTAAAAAGTATGGGGGACGGCGCGAGGCTTCGCCTCCCCCTCGCAAAAAAAAAAGTTAGGGCTCCCCGGCGCCCTATCTTAAAAAGTATGGGGGACGGCGCGAGGCTTTGCCTCCCCCTCGCAAAAAAAAAGTTAGGGCTCCCCGGAGCCCTATCTTAAAAAGTATGGGGGACGGCGCGAGGCTTCGCCTCCCCCTCGCAAAAAAAGTTAGGGCTCCCTAGAGCCCTATCTTAAAAAGTATGGGGACGGCGCGAGGATTCGCCTCCCCCTCGAAAAAAAAGTTAGGGCTCCCCGGAGCCCTATCTAAAAAGAATGGGGGACGGCGCGAGGCTTCGCCTCCCCCTCGCAAAAAAAAAGAGCCCCGAGAAGCCCTCCCAGCAACAAGTCCATATACGAACAAAAAGATAATCCTTATGATTCCATTATTATAGTCTACAGGATGATTGCACATACAACAGATCACTCGAAAAAGCGATCCATGAAACAATACATTACACCTCAGCTTACAACAATAATACAAGCCATCATATTTTACAAACCTCGCAATGCACCACAATCATGGTGCACCTCTATGGGGCAAAATCCCATTCCTCCCGACGAGTAGCCCATTGCAGTAGCTCCTCATCCGAGGCATTCATAGCTAACAAAGCCGCGTACTCCCTCTCCGTAGCTACGTCCTCGGGCGTTGTACAAGAGCTACTCGAAGCCTCCTCGGAGCCGTCGGGACGAGAAGACTCATCAATTGTAAATACCTTGCCCCGGCGCTCCCAGAAAGCCCGGATTTCTCTCTGAGCCATTACCGCATTCCGCGCACGAAATCGAAAAATCGCCTTCATTGAACCCGCATGATTAGCTTTCTTCCCACGTTGCCACTTCGCACCATGGCATATCACGCCCCGGTAGCAAACACGCAAAGGCCACTTTGATACAAGACTTCACTCGTATTTCGAACCACGAGTAGGAAAAGCATGTTTAATTTTATGCCCCGCAGGCGGCCAAGGACCCCGTTGAGCACCGCGCTTAAACAAGCATCGTTCAACCTGTGTACAATGCGAAGCTCAATTTTTAAGACAAACCAAATCAATCCCAATCAATAATGACAAATCACGTCCCATCATTTCTCATTTAAAACAACAGAGGTTGTTATACAAAAAGCGGTCAACCTCTGTACACAACAAAACAGCAGCTCCCGTAAACAACGCAAAAACGAAGCATGCCAATTACAAAAGATCCAAAACCTATCATGCTAAACAGCAAGCGGGGGAGTCACACCTTGTTTTCCTGGGTGGACCCCCGCTTGCCAGCTTCGCGAACCTCCTCCACAGCCTTCCCCTTCTCCAGGCAAGCCTAAGCAATTCGGAACGACGCCTCAGCAGCCTCGTGTCCGCGCTTCATCCAGAAGTCCCGCTAAAGGACCCTGCTCGCCTTCCGAATCCGAGGGTGCGCACAAACAACCTCTGCCGGCATAGCCACGGGGACATCACCAGTGGCAACCCCGTCAATGTGAGCGCATCCAGCCTTATCAAGAGTAGCAAGCGTCGCCAACCAAGTAGCCCTCGCACAATGATCGCCATATGCATGAGCAGCATCCACGCAAGATTCACACCCGCGTCGGAGGCGCTCCATGGTAATGTGCATCTCAGCAGGGCGATGGGTCCTCTCTGAAACAATAGCACCAAGTTTCCCTAGAGCACCCTCCTGAGCCTCCATGCATTCCCAGGCAGACTGACCAATAGCAGCGTATAACTGCCTTTCAAGTTTAAGGTCTTCCTCCAAGGAAGCGCGGACACTTTTTAAAACCTTCACTTCGTCTCGAAGGACAGAACTCTATTTTTTCGCATCTGTCACTTCGATTCGAAGACTAGCACGCTCCGACTCAAATTCTTTAACCTTTGCCTCTAAGCCCTCAACTTTCTTCAAAAGAGCATCCCGCTCAGAATTTAGCACTTCATTACGAGCGTGCTCCGCATCAACCTTCTTTTGAATTTCTTCGTACGCATGGTTGACATCAAACTTCAGCGCTCGAGATAGGATCAGAGTCTGCGCGCAAAGGAAATTATCATTAAAAAAAGACCGCCGAGCGGCAAAGATAAACATTTACAACAACCCTTACCCTCGCACCAGCTGTAACCTCGAAATCGCTAAGTCGCAGTCGGTCCAGCTTCGCCGCACCAACACCGGAGGTCGCACGTGCAGCCGCAGGTTCAGCATCAGAACCCGTCACCGCGCGACCCTTCGAAGCCTCACCAGCCTCGTCGTTACCATCATCCTTACTCGAAACTGAAAAGCCAAAAACTTTATTTCAAGCAAGCGTACGCGCACTTCAAATTAAATAAAGAAAATATACTCACCAATTTCCACCTCAGGCGAAGTAGGCGCATTGCAAGAAACTTCAGTTTTATCGCCATCTCCCCGCTGCCGAATCCCACCGCTAGAAGACTCCGTCCCATCCAAGCGAGGCCAGCGAATAGTACCAATCGCTTTCTTCACCTGCGACCCGGTACACCCACCAACCGCAGTGTCCGCGCCCTTCGCAGGTGAAGCCGCTTCAGTGCAGACAGCAACCACTGCCTCATTAACCTTCGCAAGCGAAGGTGCCCCATCATTTGAAGAAGCGCGACTTGACACCTCAGCGTGCGCTTCGAAAGGATCTACCACAGTTCTTTTAGCTGGTCCCTCGTCCGCAGCGTTCAAATTCCGGGAAGGACCAGAGCCATCAGATGGATGGACCGCACGGAGAGGCTTCGCTGCAATAGGTCCCCCAAGCTCCACCTCGGGCATACGAGACCGCTTTTTCCTTCCCGCATCGGGGTCAGTTCGTTCGGGTAAATTAACCGAAGCATCGTAAGCACGGTTCAAACGGCGGTCTCTCACAACCAAATGACGCCTCGAGTGCTCCTCGCCCGTATACGGGCCAAGCAGAACCTCCGCAGCGCGCTCCGCTTCGGAGATAGGCAGAACTAACAATATAACCTTGTTATTATATGACCAACAACCAAAATAAGTAAAGAAAACAACAGCAAACAAATCAATACCTTTGCAGCCTTCCGCAGACAAAGACGGAATCCCCGAGTTTGAAGCTCCGAGTTCCAGCTTCCACTCCTTGGCCAAAGGCCAAATTCCGAAAGCACAGAACTCCTCCACCAAGTCCCGAGTAGAAAGACGCTTCGTCATATCCAGGAGAAGGCGAAGAAGAGCTTCCTCCCGAGAGTTTAGCACAATCTCTGGAGTAGCGATCAAATGAATCAGACCACCATTGGACTGAAGACCATCCTCCACTGGACTAGTGTGGTAAAACCACTTCCTCGTCCAGTCTGTATCCCAGCGATTCCGAGCTGCAGGAGTCGGAACGTATGCAGCGCAACGAGCCTTCGGTTGAAAATTCACGCTGCCAAAGTTTAACGTTTCTCCAGAGCTCTTCTTCTTCTTCAGCTGACACCGCCCATCATGAAGATAAGCGAACAGCCGACCCTCGCCCTCCTCAGCAACAACCCCGGCAGACCTTAGCATCCACTCAAAGACACCAAGTTTCACAATGGAATTTGGCGTCAATTGAGCAAGCTCCACCCTATACAATCGTAATACCTCAGACACTAGAGCAACGCAGGGAATCCGAAGCCCCGCGTCCAAGAAAGAAACAAAAACAATGGCTTCATTGTCACGAGGTTGGGGAACCGTCTCAGACCCCGGAGCCCGGACCTTAGAAAGATCCTCCACCTTTCCCTCACTCGCAAGAGTTTCAAGAAAAAGCCTGCTAACAGTAGACCTCCCCAAGTCACTTGTGTACTCCGGCTCACCCGCAGCATCCCGAGCGCGCCTCGCCATACTAGAACAACAAAGAAAGAAGCTTCGCAGCTTACACGAACACAACGGAGAAAAAGATAACAAAAACAACTGATAGTGACATCCCGCCGAGTCCAGCGTGTATTTATAGCCGCTGAGTAATAACTGACAAAATTGCACGCAAATCGAAGCGCCAGCAGCCATTAAAACAACGACACATGTCAACCACAAGCATACCCAATGACCAACCTCACAAGATGCCCTTCAAAACAAGTACATTCATGACAAAAACCGCCTGCAGAACCTCAAAAGACACCAAAACAAATCACTTCGCCAGGCCGAAGGGGACGGTGTGCCTGGACCCTTCGGGGCAATAGCGCAGTTTCAGCCCTGGCGAAGCAAGGCATCGACCGCGAGGGGCTTGTCGTAGAGGTAGCCCACCGGCCCCATCAACCTGACGAAACAGCGCCGAGACTACAGAAGCTGCCCTCATAGTGGCCCGAAGTCTCCGGAGAGTCCGAGAATAGAGCCTTCGTCCGAAGCCTCCGAAGAATGTTCCGAGGGGTACCAGAGGTATCCCGAAGGTGACCCGAAGCCTCCGAAGGGTCTCCCGAGGGGTACCGAAGATACCCCGAAGGTAACCCGAAGCCCGTGAAGAGTCTCCCGGAGGGGTTCGTGTGAGGCCCTTAGAACATCCGAAGGGTATTCGGAAGACATCAAAGCGGAGGCTAGAAAAGAGACAGGTGGACTGAAGCTAAGCATAGAGGTAGGAAAGGACCCTGCAGTCCCTACTTTAGTTGTACCTTCATAAGGGTGCTTATGTAATCTCATGTATCCTACCATTTTGTCTATAAATAAGCATCTACCCCCATGTAATAGCTAAGAAAAATTTGAGAGCAATATACAGTACTTTTCATACACAAGACGCTTTTTCGACAATCTGTCCCTTTACCGAGGACCTTTCGTACATTCTTAGCGTATCGAGGGTCCCCCTTCTCTTACTGTCTAGTCTTTTTGCTACGACAGTACCGCATCGTGGTATGACCGATTCCTAGTTGGCGATATGTAAATTTCAGAGAGCATATATTTTTTTGAGTTTTCCTCCTTTGAAAATCGATAGTTCCGATTGAGCCGAGAGGTACTACCGCCGTGTAGACACGCCCATCTGGCCACTTCTATTCGGATCAAGATACATACATATGTATATCCTCATTCCACATTACTGAATTACCCTTTTATGCTACGCACATGCTTTGTCCCATATAGGATCAGTTACACGAATTGTTATTTTTCTACCAAACGCCACCACTGCATTAACCTGCCTCAACGTCCAGCAAGAAATCCATATAACATGGTCTGGTGGCGTAGTTAGAACTGACTATATGACAGCCGAATAATTTTGCACCCAAAATCATTGAATTACCTAAATTGTTCGATCAAGGACCTTGCATAGCATTTCCGTAGATAAAAAACCAATGCACCAGATTTCAATCACGGAAGTACGACCGTCTTTTTGCTTCCTTACCATAGCAAAAATCTAGACCATAGATTGATTGATCGGACGGTCCAAAACACCTGCTAGGCTCCTACCCACCTTCCGCCAGAACGACGGTAAGACCCTCACAATTCACAGCGAATCATCCTCCCCACCCAAACCCCTGTCGGGACTTGGGAGTGACAGGAGGGCCCCGCCGCGCCGCCGCGGTCTGCATGCCGCCCCGCTGCCCTGGCCGCTTCCATGATCCTCTTCACGGAGCCAGCCATCTCCTGCTTCCCGGCTTCGTCAGATGGTGATGGCCTGGCGATCGACGCGCGGACGATCCATTCGCCGTATCCCTCAACTACTCCCTCCCTTGTTTCGCTTGGCTACTGCTGCTGCCGGTCATTCTTTTCGCGGTCGCCGTCTCTCGTGCGTATTTACTCCACTTCACTCCATTCCTTGTCCGTCATTTGTCACGGTGTCACCTCCCGGTCTCCCACTCACTAATTAGCCTCCTCGCCTCCTCTTATCTTCTACTAATCTTGCCTCTTGTGCGGCGATTAGTTAGTTAGTGCCGATTGCTACACCAGTAGTAGTAGTAGTCAAACCCTAAAGGCTCATGGGAAAAGTTCGCCTCTCGAGACGCAGGCGGGAAGGAAGCTAAGCTGGCGGCGGCATGACCATGGAGGCGATCCAGCCCGTAAGCGATCTGATCACCCGATCCCGCCTCTTCTTCTCCCATACATGTCGCTATTGTGTTTTGTGTGTGTGTTTTTTCCTCATTGGTTTTAGTTTGATTTTAGCCGGCTGTCTTCATGCTCTGTTCTGCTGTGCTAATTTGATGCGGAGATGCACGCTTGTGATTAGTTGGCGTGGTTTAGGGCCGCAGTTTAATCTCTGCAGTTATTTCGTACTGCAACATCATCCTAAACTGAGCTATTTCTGAAATACTCGAGAATTAGTTATCTGTTTTCTAATGTGTTAAATGATTGGGTATTTGTTAGTTCATCAGAATTCACAAGTATTCTATCTCTCTCTCTTTTTTTAAACAAAGAATTCAGAAGCACCCATGTGTACATTAAAGATATGAGTGAAATCAAATGATACTAGTATATCTGTTGGTTTCATTTTATTTCCAGTGAAGTTAAGCCTACCATTCCGATGTCCAAGTTTCAAATTTGTCCTGTCTTGACTCTTGACTAATTTAGTTTCAAGATTAAAATTGGTGTCAACTTTCCCATCATGATGCCATACTAAAACTGAAAGTCGTGCAGGTGTTGAGTGAAAGAATGAACCCGCTGCTCAACAGATCAACCTTTCCAGCGGCAGCCGGTAGTATTGGGCAACCTCAGGCTCATGCCGACAGCGGTTCGTTCTTGTACAATGGATCTTTCCTTGACACCAGGCCTTGCATAGGCAAACTTCAAAGAATGGGTCGATAACATCGAAGATTCACCAAAGATCGACGCCGAGGTTGTTGTCCTTCAAGTCCAACTCCATACGAGAGCTACTTTGAAGGGTCGGAAGAGCGTTAATCACGATCAAATCGACACATTTGCGCATGAATGCGCAGATCGCCACGCCGAGTACTTTGATTTGATGAAACCGAAGTCGATCGCGACTTGATAAGCTCAAGGGGGATGTAACAGGTTTGGAAAACCACGCTTTACCGGATAATGGTTATATAATCGGTACACATCTCGGCATGTCTCTTGATGTGATGCTGATTGAGATAGATGAAAGGTTCAACGCCTTGAAGTTACTGCTGGCCGTTGTGTTTCGGCAAGCTAGGGAGATGCTTGGCCCGGTCAACCCATCGGTTACTGATCTCAAGTGGGAGCATGAGTTGCAATTGGAGGTCATGAACATTACAATCGGAGAATGCATTAGCGGCCTGCAGGAGGAGCTAGAGAGGAAGCTGTATGAGCAGATTTCTATCACAAACACCATGAGTAAGAATTGGCAGGAAGCAATAGCTCAATTTGGCGCCATGCGTGAAGACCTTGGTGCTCTTTCTAAGCTATTATTGCCTTCAGTACCAGAGTCACATATCTCTAACAGTAAGCATGAAAGTTAAACAGCGAGAGTAATAGATGGAAATACAATTTCTTTGGAAAGAAAAACAAGGAGGATCATTCTCCATCTCGCACTGAGGAAAATAAGAGTTTCAGGAAACAAAAATCCATAGTTATCTAAGAAAAATCTGACTTCCGCCATCTTAACGGTATGACTAAGGAAGAAACAATAAGCTATTTTAAGTCCGAGATGAGCAAATTGAAGAGGATGCATGAATTGGCCTTGCAAGAAAAGCGGAAGAGCTCTTCAAATTCAAGCGGAGAAGGGATCACTTGCTCTTAAGAATGGCGTGGAATTTGAACCTTTAAGAAAGGAAATTCCAGAGATCATTTCTAGAATGGACCAAATCATTTCCAAGAATATAAAGATACCCGCACTTTGCATGACCCACGATGAGCTAGATGAAAGGTCTTGATTGACAAGCAAAATTGATTCTTTATACTATGAAAATCGGCATCTTAGAGGTGCGCTTGCAGATAATATGAAGGATGTTAAGGAATTATCATATCGACTATCTGAAGCCAAGAGAGAAATGTCTCTTCAAATGTAAATCGGAAGAAGAGCTCTTGAGACAAATTGAGAAAATTAAAGAAGAGTATGAGAACCTCCTAATCGAAGGTGATGTTAGAGATGGACTATACCACACTGTTACAAGAAAATTACTTGATGATTCTATGAACAACATGCATAATGCTACACTGAATTTTGATGCAAAACTGTCTTCACTTGAAGCTGTGGTCTCTGAAAAGGAGAAGGCATTGTGTTTATCAAATGAAGAAAATTGGAAGTTAAAGGAAAAGTTAGCAGGGCTAGAGAAAGAGTGTTTGATCCAATATCATCAGGTAGATCTAGAAGTCATCAAACAAGAGAGTACAGAAATGATACTGCGTGACATCGAGGTGGAGCCTCACACGTCACCAAGAAGATCACACGAGTCTTCCAAGCAATATCTGCAGTATGATGAACTTATCAAACTGAACTCAAGTTTAGAAATTGCCTCAGCTGCCTTGAAAGAAGTTGAAAACAAAAATATGGATTGTAATGGTATTCTCACTAAGAATGAGCAAGAAAAGCAACTAGAGTGCATTTTGGTATCTATTATGAAGTTATCAAAGGAATTTGTGGAGATTGAGCAAAAATTGACGATGGGAAGAACTGAAAACAGGTTGGTCAATCTTCCTTTTTAAAATACAAATCCAATGTTGAACATATTTACAGTTTTTTTTTTCATTTTTATTTCATGAAAACACATCCATATATTATGTAAGACTGATTTAAAAATCGATATGACATTGCTTGTAAAGACTGCAGACTGACTACTATCAAATCCTGATCAGGACTGCAACTTCTGGCATATTTTTTTTTGGTAATACGCTCAATTATGACTCGATGTGATTATTATTGATTTCAGGTCTTTGGATTTGAGTGATCATTGCAACCACATGGTCAGACAAGCCGTTGTACTAACAAAAATAGGCCTCTAGTATAAACAAATGCTTGAAACAAGGCGTTCTGAGCTTCAAAAGGTTGAAGCTAAGGTATTCCTTTGTTGATTTTGTCTGTCTGCTGGGCTATATTGTCAAACAAGATATCGTCTATTATTCTTATTCCAATAGAATCTAGCACATGTAGAGAGTTTCTTCTTGACATAGTGATACATGAATACATTGTAGACAAAACCATCTTACATTCAGATTTACGAACTTACGTCTTCAAAGTTGTTACGAACTTGAGCGGAAACATGGACACAATTGTCGAACTAGGAATAATGGCGAACCAACGAACAAGAACGAGCTCGATGTGGTGCTGCAAACTGCAGCTTTTCTTTTTGTCTATTGCTTATGTTGTTGTCCAACTTACAAGACACAACCGCACCTTATATAGACTGCTTAAACCGACTTATACATTGACTCGGTAGTTTACATCCGAAACTGAAACGACAGACTCTGAATCCAAGCGAGTTATGGCCGACTCAACTCGAAACCAAAAACAAAACTCTATGACTCGAACAAGGATTGAACAAAACTATTACAGGAAGGATTAATCCCAACAAACTCCCCCTAATCCTGACTATCATCAGTGAGAACATAAATACCAATTAAATCACACATCTTCTGAAATTGCACACGCGGCAAAGCTTTTGTCAGGATATCAGCCTTCTGTTCATCTGTTGACGCATGATGTACATTGACCAGCCCCTCCTCAACACATTCTCTTATAAAATGAAAATGTGTATCAATATGTTTACTCTTCCCGTGAAACACTTGGGTTCTTCATTAATGCGGGGCTACCTTGTTGTCGACATACAACGTAAGCGGTCCATCATCTTTCCTCTCGGTTCTTGAAGCAATCTTTTCACCAGATTCACGACCGCCGTCGAGGTCTTTGCCATGAATTGACCTCATAGCTGGATAAAGCTACACTTTTACATACGAGAACACCAAGTTACCAAATTACCATACAGATAGAAGATAGTTCTGTGGTGCTTTTCTATCAACAAAATCTCGACCAAGTTCTTGTTGCTATATCCAACTAGTAAGCGGCGTGCATTCCTTCTGGAATAAATCAACCCGTGGTTAATAGATCGACCACGTACCTTAGATATGCTTCAAAGCTTGCTCATGCGTTTTGGTTGGTCTCTCCATAAGCCTGCTTGCAACTCCTACTGCATAGCTTAAATCTGGTTTGGTGTGTAGCAAATAGCACAAACATCAATCAAACTCTGTAATTAGAAGCATCGATCGGATTTGCATTATCATCCTTTTCAATCTGATTTTTGGTTCCATTGGATACTTGCATGAATTGAATCGCCATCGGCTTTATCAAGGATCTTCCTTGCATAAGTATTGTTTGATCGAGATCTTTGTGACTTCGTTGTTCTACCTCCAAACCTATATAGAAACCGAGAAGTCCCAAGTCACTCATTTCAACTCTCTCATCATCGATGTTTGAGCATGAACCTTTGCACAGTACTGTGACAATCAAGTCATCCACGTAGACACCAATTATGACCATGTCTGCGCCTTCCTGTTTCTTATAAAGGGCTTACTCCTGCTTGTATTTCTCAAAACCAAGTTTCTTCAAACTATCATCTAGCTTGCGGTTCCAGGCTCTAGGCGCTTGTTTGAGCCCGTACAACACTTTTGACAACTTGTATACCTTGTCTTCTTGGCCCTTTACAGTGTAACCCTCAGGTTGATTGACATATACTTCTTCGGTGAGATCACCATTTAAAAATGCCGATTTGATATCCATGTGATGAACTTCCCATCAAGAGTGTGCGGCAAATGCAAGAAGTACTCTTACCGTTTCAATTCTTGTCACAGGTGCAAACACTTCTTCTGTTCTTCATAATCAACACCTTGTTTCTGAACGTACCCTTTTGCAACAAGTCTCGCCTTGTATCGTACAACATTGCCTTCAGCATCTCTTTTCTACTTGTAAATCCACTTTAATCCTATGGGTTCATGACCAAGTGGAAGGGATGTTAACTTCCAGGTGCTGTTTTTCTCTATAGCTTCCAGCTCATGCCTCATTGCACTTCTCCAGTGCTCCCCCTTCGATGCCTCCTGGAAATTAGCAGGCTCTTCCACATCCATCATATACAAATCTCCCACAAGATCCATCGGCTCAGTGTGCTCGTAAATATCCCTTATGCTTTTGAATTTTGGTATTAAGCTTTACGAGTAGACTCGGTAGAGCTTGCGATTGCCTCAATATCATTGTCGATTATGCACAGCAGCTTGTATCGAAATTTGTGATTGTGACACAGTTGGTGTTGAAGAGGCAATAGGTGAAGCGAGTTTATCATTGTCCTCTCCATCGATAGTGAAAGTAGCCCATTTTCGCATCTCTTGACTTGCTTCTTGATTATCTTCTCTTTGCCATTGTTGATCTTCTTGAAAATAACATCTCTAGAGACAATAATCTTACTGTCAATAGGGTTAAACCACCGGTGAGCTTTGCTGGCTCGACGCCCAAGTATATCAACTTTTGGCTTCTGTCGTTGAGTTTCTTCAAGTATGTGGTCACCTTAGCATATGCTAAGCAACCAAACACTCTTAAGTGCTCCAGGTTTGGTTTTCTTCCACTCCATGCTTCATACGGTGCGATGCCATCCAACGCTTTTGTCGAACTTCGATTGAGAATATACACGCGTGTCTTACCGCCTCGGCCCAAAATTTGCGGCATGGACTTGCTTTTCAACGAGCTTCGTGCCATGTCCATCACCGTCTGTTTCTTCGTTCCACCACTCCGTTTTGTTGAGGGCTATACGGAGCCGTGAAGAATGGGGTGATGTCCCTTGTCTCACAAATTGACTCAAATTCCTTTGGATAGGAGTTCTCCTCGTCGGTCGATCTCAAAGCTTTTAACTTGTGTTTAGTCTCGGTTTGACAAGGTTGACAAACTTCGGAACACATCTTTAACCTCACTCTTCTTCTTAAGCATATAAACCCACATTACTCTTGAATAATCATCAACTAGAAGAAGAAAGTATATGTTTCCATCATCGATGGTGAGGATTAATTTGTCCACATATATCAATGTACACCAGCTCAATGGTCGTGAGCTGTGTAATTTGCATGTCTTTGGGAATGATAACCTTGTCTACTTAGCAATGATACATCCTTCACTGACTTGAGTAGGATGATCAATATGTGGCAGTCCAAGAACCATCTTCTTGTCTGATATCTATTTTAGAGACCGAAAGTTCACATGCCCCAATCTCGCATGCCATAACCACGCTAGGTTTTCAAGGCTTGCATTTAAGCATATAGACTTGCATATATCTAGTTGAATCTTGTATAGCCTGTTTGGTGTACGAGGAATTTTCATTAATAGCTTTCCATCCCGATCATGTAAAAACAGCAAAGAGCCTTGCAGTGCTACATTACAACCATCTTCAGTCAATTGCCCCATGCTGATGATATTGTTGCAAAGTCTTGGGATGTAGTAAACATCTGACAAAAGTCTTTGCTCTCCATTCTTGCATTGGAGTAGAATTGAGCCTTTACCTTCTATGAATACAACAGAACCATCTTCGAATTTAACTTGCCCATGAAACTCCTGGTTGAATTCTCTGAATTTTCCTATATGTCCAGTCATGTGATTAGAAGCTCCATTGTCAAGGTACCAAACATCTGTGTCGACCACCTCTTCACCAATTCTCAGTAGCTTTGGGTGAATCCCTTCTTCAAGCATGACCAGCCCAGACGATTTCTCTTCACCAATAGTTAGCAATAGAGCGATTCGCCTCTCTTGAGCTTGTGACAAATTTGCTTCCACCTTGTCTTTCTTGTTTGACGGTGAGAGGCATAATGGCCAAACTTTTGACACTCAAAGCATTTAATATGACTTGACACTCGGAGACATAATGTCCAAATTTATCACACTCGAAACATTTAATTTTCGACTTATCTTGTTTGAACTCACCGTTGCCACGCCCGGGCTTATAAATTGATTCGCCAAAATCTCCTCGACCACCCCGGCCACGACTGTGATTACTACCTCCTCGGCCGCGCCAAGCAAAACCCCGCCACCTTGATTTGATGAATAATCTCGCTGAGTTTGCTTGTTCTCTCCCTTTAGATGGTTGCGAGCCTTGCAGCCTTTCAGTAGCCCATCATGTGCTTTAAGAGACCCAGTTACCTCTTCTAACCTCATGCTCTCAAGATCACTAGAATACAACAGAGTTGTGACCACAGGCACGTACCTCTCGGGTAATACTCGCAAGTATTTCTCGACCACCTCAATTTCCTCTAATTTATCGCCAAGGGATCGAAGCTCGTTGACCACTACCGTCAATTTTCCTGCGAACTCATCTACTGATTGAGTTTCGCTCATATGCAATGCCTCATACTCCCCTCGGAGAGTTTGGAGACGAACTTTCTTTACTCGATCCACCCCCTCATGCATAGTACGAAGAGCAATCCAGGCCTCCCGTGCTATATCTTTCCCGACAAGTTGATTGAGCATCGAGTCGGGTATTGCGTCGTAGATCAGTGCCAACGCTGTTTAATCGATCTTCATGTCGACATCCACATCCTTTTCTTTAGGATCGATCTTTCCTTTTAGATCGATTGGATCAGCTACAGCGTCCCAGACTCCCTGGGCACGCATATTGACCCACATCTTCATAGCCCAAGCCTGGTACGGAAGCGAATTTGGGCCATCTTTTGTTGTCGACGAAGATCCGTTGGGAGCCATCGGTTTCTTCTTTTCTGGAGTTGAAGGACCGATTTTCATACACCTGCTCTGATACCACGTGTAGACAAAACCTTCTTCTGTTCAGGATTTCTGAACTTCTGTCTTCAGGTTGTTCTGAACTTCAGAACGGAAACACGAACACAATTGTCGAACTAGGAATAGTAACTGAACCAACGAACAAGAACAGAGCTCGATGTGGTGCTGCAAACTGCAGCTTTTCGTTTTGTCTATTGCTTATGTTGTTGTCCAACTTACAAGACACAACCACACCTTATATAGGCTGCTTAAACCGACTCATACATTGACTCGGTAGTTTACATTCAAATGAAACGCGGAGACGAATCCGAGCGAGTTAAACCGACTCAACTCCGAAACCAAAAACAAAACTCTATGACTCGAACAAGGATTGAACAAAACTATTACAGGAAGGATTAATCCCAACATACATGCATACAGCCGTTAGGCACATTTAATCAAAATCCCTTGTGCCCTATTCTCATCCAGCACCTCCTAGTCTCAGCGTTGGTCCTTCCCACCTTCCATTTATTGAGTAAACTTCTATTTGACTGCGATAACATGTGATATATCATCATAAATTCATCACTCAACAACTTTGAAATATTTCTTATGTGATTCAGGTTGTCGTGTTGGACGACAAGGTTAATGCACATTTGAGTCTTCTTCAAAAGATATATGTGACTCTTGATCACTACTCTCCTACATTGCAGCAATATCCTGGGGTAAGTATCGCATGTCAATATCATAAAAGCTGATCGTTCTTCTTATTTACCCCACATGCATTGTTTCACCTAAGTTCTTTGCTTGGGTGCTTAACCCTTCGATGACATGTTGAAATTTTGGCACTCCTAGGAGTTATCGTATTCTGATTGGGAAGAGTATACATGCTTGCATCCATGCATCTTGCAATGATTTGTTTAATAGTGTGAAAAGCTAAAATTTTAATATGGGTGCTTCGTATGCAGTTGCTAGATGCTTTCTTGAAGACATGCAAGCTTGTTGCAGGTTTTAGAAGTAAACAGAATGAAGATGATGCATCATAAATGAGCGCAGCTAGGTGAGACAACCCTTACTAGAAAGATGTTAAAGTCACAAATAGTACAAACTTCATAACAGTAAGTACTGCAGCCTTTGAACCAGTAACAGTTCTTTTGAAAAATCATTACAAACTATCTTGACATTTTTTCAATTTTACATCCCGATTTCAAAGTTTGCAACTGTTTCATACCGTGTTCCATCTCTTTTCATACCATAATTCAATATAGAATATTATGGTGTATTGGCTGGTTAACTTTGGCATTTTACAAATAATGCAGGCTTTAAATTTACTTGAGATTGCCTTAGGACTCAGGATGTGCTAGGTAGGTACAGCTGAATGTTCTAGGCTCATGTGCTTAATCATGTGATTCTCCAGTTGTACATCAAGTGGGGGATTCTTCCAGACTGAGCTTTGATATCCCTGGACATGTCTGTATATTTCAAAGCAATTAAACTGGCACTGCACTTCTGATCTGCAGTTATATATATTGGTCCAGATAAGCAGCTTGATGTGGGTCATGCATGCAATCATGGCGCGATTGGGTATGTAGTGCATTTGTTTTATTGTGCGAGATGATGGTCGAATCGCATCTGTCTGAGAATAATTATCGATGATCGACTGCAATGTACATATTACACATCCTCGTTGAGTCATTGGGTAGACAATAGTCAATTTAGTGATACTTATTTAGCTGTGACCTTGAGTGTATGAATGGTCGTCCTTACTCCTACACTAGCTATATGTACATCATATTCCAAGCGCCCACTATTTCCTTTATTATGTGTGAGAGTGAGGCTTTGAGTTATTTTCATTCTATTTTCTTCTGTCAGAATCCTAGAGTGTCAAGGGTAGTTTGGGTAAAAAATGATATGGTAGATTAATACTTGTCTACTAGGGGCTTTTGTCCATCTGGTTCGACGCAGTAAACTTAGATTATGCACTTCAGTAGGCTTCAGAATAGCTGAAGAAATACAAGACCTCAATCTTTGAATTGGAGATCGATACACTTTTTTTTTTGTCAAGGTGTGCTCAAGCAAACGCATGATCATGAAATCCATACCGCAAATGTGTACTACAATTGAATGTATAACCAACATTATGAAATACACGCTTGTAACATGATTTTTGCGCTATTGTTCATCTTTGGGATGCTTTTCCATGGTACAAGGTTTGTTCCCAAACCACATGACGTCGTTGGTACTTTCAGATTGGTGCACATCGTTGATAACAAAACTGTATACTTGCACCGGTGCCAATCTAACATGATTAATGATAAAGCTAAGAACATATTTTAAGTTATTGATGCATGGAGTAGACAAAACATGAAAACCCACAGGGGTTGACCGTGCTTTCATCGCTTAGTTGAGAGTCTTGAGACAACATGCTCTATGACCGACTTGACTCGCCACAAGGTTGTCACAATTTGCCTCTTTCACCCATCATGAGATGCACAATTACCGCAATACGCTTCGGTTTTGAGTTAGTGACAGACTCAATAAGCGGTACATCCAACGGTCAAGCATTCCTCAGACATGTATGCGTAAAAGTTGGTATCGGTTTGGTGAGGGTGATGAACATGTAAAAACAATGAATTGGGATCATTGGTATCATCTGCATGTGACCGAGATTATCATTTGAAACTATCGTTATGGAAGCCGGTCCCTAACACCAAAGATACTATAAAACACAACATCAAGCAGGCCGGAGGCAAACTGTCATTGCAAATGTACCCCCAAGCACCGCACATAGGCGAGTCATGAAATGTAGGAAGTTCCGTCTTTCTTCTTTAATGGTGACTCAGAATTGGCGAGAGATCATACAGAAGTAAAGCAATTGCGAAGGAAAAGCAGATTAGTCTGAAAAGAGAAGAACATACCGTACTTCAAAAAGAGGGAGAGTTACCTGGCCACGACCTATCGGTTGGGCGAATGGGAACAAAATATTCTGTGACAGAAAACTGGTTTGTTGGCAATACTTGCTTTGAGAGGTATCTGTACTCGATTGGAACAATCTGCATATCAATGTGAAAAACAGATGAGAACACTTTCTCTCAAACTAGCAACTAATTGCGGAGGAAAATACAATGGTAAATTTTCATTTGGTCTGCAGGTGTGTTTGGTTGGTGGGATGGAGTTGAATGGGATGGAATGGTCTTGTACAATGTGGTTCCATTGTTTTAGGTGAATGAGATGGTTTAGCATCTAGAGAGCGTATTCTACAAATTTGTATCCCACCATCTAGGATGGGGTGGTTTCATTGAAGCAACCAAACACATGGATGATTTTTTCCTTAAACCAACCCATACATGTGCCACTTGGTACAAGAAACCAAACACATCCTAAATGAATGACTACTCACCTTGATATAGTATTTGAAAGTTCCACTTGTGTCATGGAGTATCCTTTTATTATCATCCAAAGGATTATGAATTCCGTGATATTTCGGCCAAAGGACGATCATGGATAACATGACTAACGTTAACATGGCTTGACCCTTCAAAAATCTGCAAACAAATGATGAATAACAATAATATATGGGAAATGAATCAATGATCGGTTGAAAACTGTACTAACAATTCCAATGAAAGCATATTACACTTATATATAGATGGCGCAAGGAGATCCCTCTCGCCATAAGAGTTAAGAGAAGAAAACAAAGTCGCCTTGTCTACAGGTTGAATATCAAAATTGAACAAAAACAATGATTTGTTTCGCTCAAAAGAAACTACTTACATTAAGACAAGCTAACAGACCTTACAGACAAATCGATTCTAATTTGTAAAAATGGATGCGTGCAAACAAAGAAGATGCAAATATACACCAAGAAAAAACATATCGCTTTTTTCTTAATCGAGGGTTTTCATCTTGTGTTTTCAAATAGGTGGCAAGGCTAGTGAAACGTTGTGCGAGCATAAGAACATGCTAATGAAAGAGCCTTGGACGATAGCTTTGGTTAATTTAAGGCGATAAGCAATATCATGTGATGGCCAAGATAGGCATTAGCTATCCCTTTTTCGCTCCAATCCCATTCCCATACATGTCGGTGTGCTGGAAATCTGTGTGTTTTCCGGCCACTCGTCCTTCTTTTTATCTTCTCATCATTCTTAAGTTTTGTGTTTCCCTCATCTCTCATAATCACGGCATGTGCTTACATTCAAAATAACACAAGAATCTCGATTAGGCCGGTTTACAACATCTTGGTCTGCTGTTTTGAATTCCCTACGAGGCGCGCATGGCGTCGGCGGCGCCAGAAGTTAGCTTGTGACGACGCACAATAGCGCATCATTTGATGGGTATCCCTTATTTGCTTATGTTCGTTAGTTGCTTGCATCGATTAAAGATTGTTTTAGCGTTAGTTAAAGATAACATATTCTTCTTAGATTGAAGTTGTTAGGAGGATGGACTCATCTCTATATGAGCCACCGCATGCATAAAAATAAGGCAAGCATTCCTCAAACCATCTCAAACAACAATTCTTCAAATATTCCTCATGAACAACAAACAGACAAATTCTCTCACATCATGCAACACCCCCATGAGTCTCCAACCTTTTGCTCTACTTACAACAAAGATATCATCCGCAGGATGTATCTATCCGCACCGATCCAAATCTCCAAATTCAACCACAACCCACGGACAAGACAACAAACTTAGCCTCGGCTCATGAAACAACCGAACAATCCGACCGGTGTAGGAACAAGCTACTCCATATTGCTCGGTCGCGACGGCGCCAACCCCCAGAACTCGAGGCCGGAAGACCAGATCGAACAAAAGGAACCGAACCGGTCGAGCCGGGGCTCGAGAATCACTCACCGGGGACGGGACGCATGAGCGGCGGCGTCGGCTTGGCCCTGAATCTCACGGCGATCTCGTCTCGTCACCTTGGGACACCACGCCGAGGCCGGAGGCGGAGGCAGGAGGAGAGGAATTGCGGTCGGAGCCAGGAAAAACCGGAAACCCAACAACCCGATACCAAATACCTCTCTTTCCACTGCTCGGATTGTTTCGCTCGCTTCTGGTGGGATGGGGCCCACGAGTCAGACTGAGATCCCAAAGGTTCGTATCTTCACCGCCGATATATGATCGGAGGGATGAAACTAAGCCCGCCAAGCTCGATCCACGACTGGCGCCTAGGCTCGGTGTGCGGCCGGCCCATATTTTGACAGCCCAGTTAATATCCACTAGAAGGAAGTGGGTGGAGAGAGGGAAAGGACTCACCGCGCACGGAGAAACCCCGCCCGCCGCTGCCTCGTTTTGGTTCGCTTTCTCCCTTTCCTTTTGTTCTACTTGCCGTGGTCTCGGCCTTTGCTTAAGCTTAGCGCTCCTCTCCGTGCTTCGACTCTCCAACGCCTGAATTGAATCGGGCTTTGTTGATGGGCAGCTTGCGCTCCTCCTCCTCCTCCGCCGTCATCCGCACGAGTTTGGTCGCGGTTCTGGCTCAGATTGCTTCCTCCGAGTCCTCGACATTGTTATTAAGTCGACGACTAGTCGCCACTAATCGTCGATTAGTCGACAAGTCGGCACACCGCACCGACTAGTGCAAACGACTCGACTAGTAGCGCTAGTCGACGACTTGCCGATTAGTCGGCGACTAGCGCATGACTAGTCGGCTGTAAGTCGGACGCCTAATAGGCCCGTCGACTTCAGCCCTCACCAAATGAGGAGGTATATGAACAAAAATTAATCGAGAGGAAGGACACCAGATCCACTTGGCTCCCCACTCAAGACGACGTCGGAGAGGAACCCTAGCCCATCGCCGCGCCGCTTCTTCCACGACGCCGACGCCGACGCCGCTGCCACCTCCTCCTCTCCCTCCTCCGCCTCCCTTGTCCCTATACACGCCGCCGCCACCGCTATTATCCGACTCGAGTCGTCGTTGCCGACCACGACACTTGCTGGCGGCGCCACCTCCTCGGCCTCCCGTCGCCGACCGAGCGGCCGAGCCGTGGTGAGCACCCCGCCTCTCCTCTCCTTCCTCTTCTTGCGCCATGCCGCCCTCGCTTGCTGCTTGCTTCTCTTATACGCTCTGCTTCGCTTCTCTGTGCTGCTTAATCTTATGCTTGCTCTGCTACTTCTTAATCTTCTTGCTTGCTCGCCTCTTCTTGCTCTTGCGCCCTCTTCTTGTTTCTGCGATTGCTTCTGCTTAGTAGTACTAGTAGTAGTAATAGCAAAGAAGCAAATAGTAGCAATATTGCATAGCACGTGAAATAAGCTAGACAATTTGAACTCAATAAATCAACATTGTGCGAGTATTTTGATAGGTCATTTGAGAAGACTATGAATCCACTCGAATATAACATAACAAGAGTGCTTAAGCATATTTACGCTTCTTTAACAAGCATATAGTAATGTATGGAGATCAAGATATCACAATAAAGAAAGAAAAAGCCCTAGTCCCTACATGCCAATCACTTCAAAAACGTGACAAAAGAATAGTTTTCAAGTACCTTTGGACACGATGCCGTTCCCCATGCCATGGCTGAGATTGCTCGAAAGTAAACAACATTAAGGGCACTAAACTACATTGTGGAATGAAGAAAGCATCAGATATCTTTCTACCCGAGCCCTCCAAATTTTCAATATGTGTGTGACACCAGCTTTCTTAGCACAAGAAAGAACCTCCTGCAGAAACAAAAACATTGTATAATTCTCAAACATTTGAGTCTTAGAAAACAATTTGCTTCGACAAATGTAAGCGATCAGTATCCAATGAAGCGTACCTTACAAATGCTACCATCACGGATAGGGGTGTGGCAAGAACGATAGTCTTGCATCCAAAGAATCAACAAGCAGTCGGTAGAGAGAGAAACTATGTTAGAAGACGAAAACAATGAATGGTTTATGGTAAGTTCACTTGAGAGGATTTGAGCAAACATGATCATACCACGCAAGCATCAATGCGGTTGAAGGCACATCAGAGTGCCACCGGAACATAAAGCCCGATGTAACCAATGCATCTTGTTATTCTTTTACATCTTACGCCCTTCATATGTTCAAGGAAGAGTGCATAAGTTAATAAGCAGGAGAACATAAAAAGGAGAAAGTGAAACATCGAGCAACCCTTACTTTCATGTTCTCGATAGTCTTCTCGACAACTTTTGAGAAACATGGAAGGCATAAATGTTGTCATATGCCACATCAAAGGCTTCCTTCACAATTTGGATCAAGCTACAAAATTTTTGCGGTAAGGAAACTAAACTCATCTAGCAAATAGTTAAAAAATTACTTGCATACCCCGGTATGCCAGATACAAATAACTGGCTATTTCTAAGAATTTGAAGACTTTGAATGCAAGTAGCTCGAGTTGCAAGTTGTTCTTACCAAAAGCATTCATCATGTCGACTAATAACACAAATTTATCACCAAACATGTAAGTAACATCACTATACAAGAAAAAGGAGAAAATGTGCAATCACACAACTTAAATCAAGCTGCGAAAACTTAGTTGTAACATCACTAGGTAAATACCTCCACATCAGGAAGATTGTGAACAGCACAACCACATCATCTAGCACAACCTTGTCAAACTTTGTCAGATAACCGAAAAGACCAAAATCCGTAAAATTAAAGAAAATATCTGCATTAGGGCATGAACAAGGAGGTCAAACAATACAAGAACCCTTACTCCTTAACCGCAAAGATCACCTCTCACGCGTACATCTTCAACAATCGGATTCACCTAATGGCACAAAACAAAATCCCATGGTTCTCGATTATGACATAGTGCCGACTTCCATGCTCATGATTAGCCTCTATCTCATCTTACCGTCTTTGAAAATGGAGGAGAAGTCAATGCGAGGACGCGCTTTGAGGTCGCTAACCTCGGGGTCACTAAGCTCGGACAGACTGTACGACTTCATCGCGTAAGTAACACTCAACCTTGAAGCCATCGAGAAGCAAAACACAATTCCAAGAAACAAATGGCTTAGGAAGTAGAAACTAATGGTCGCAACCAAATAAACCAGAGCAGTAAAGCTCAGACTCGACTCGAGGACTCTGGAGGAAGCAATACAGAGCCCAAAACCGTGACCAAACCTGGTGCAGATGACGAGCGGCGGAGGAGGAGGAGCGCGCAAGCTGCCCATCAACAGAGCCCGATTCAATTCTGAAGCGTTGGAGAGTCAGAAGCACGGGAGAGGAAGCGCTAAGCTTAAACAGGCGGCCGAGACCACGACCGTAGAACAAAAGGAAAGGGAGAGAAACGAACCGAAACGAGACGGCCAAGGGCGGGGTTTCTTCTACGGCGGTGAGTCCTTTCCCACTCTCTCCACCCACTTCCTTCTAGTGGATATTAACTGGGCCTGTCAAAATATGGGCTGGGCCGCACACCACAGGCCTAGACGCCCAGTGCGTGGATCCAGGCTTGACTGGGCTTAGTTTCTGTCCCTCCGATCATATATCGACGGTGAAGATACGAACCTTTGGGATCTCAGTCTGACTCGTGGGCCCCATCCCACCAGAAGCGAGCGAAACAACCCGAGCAGTGGAAAGAGAGGTATTTGGTATCGGGTTGTTGGGTTTCCGATTTTTCCTGGCTCCGATCGCGATTCCTCTCCTCCTGCCTCCGCCTCCGGCCTCGGCGTGGTGTCCCAAGGCGACGAGACGAGATCGCCGTGAGATTCAGGGCCAAGCCGGCGCCGCCGCTCGTGCGTCCCGTCCCCGGTGAGCGATTCTCGAGCCCCGGCTCGACCGGTTCGGTTCCTTTTGTTCGATCTGGTCTTCCGGCCTCGAGTTCTGGGGGTCGGCAATATGGAGTAGCTTGTTCCTACACCGGTCGGATTGTTCGGTTGTTTCCGAGGGAGCTGAGCGGCTAAGGATTTGTTGTCTTGCCCGTGGGTTGTGGTTGAATTTCGAAGATTTGGATCGGTCTGGATAGATAAATCCTGCGGATGATATGCTATTGTAAGTAGAGCAAAAGGTTGGAGACTCATGGGGGGTGTTGCATGATGTGAGGAGAATTTATCCTGGCTGTTGTTCATGAGGGAATATTTGAAGAATTGATGTTTCGAGAGGGTTTGTTTATGGAGAATATGGGCCAAATGCTAGAGATTTTGGCTTGATTTTGTACAACACTAAGTCGATGCGTTGTAGTTCTCTGACGAGGTTGATATGTCTTGTGGCAGCTGAAAGATGGGGAGGATACCGTCTTTGAAGAACTTCAATGCGTTTCCGCATGCGGAAGATCACTTGTTGAAGAAGACTTACTCTGGTGCTATCGGTATGGAGATCCTATTGCTTCATGATTGTCTCCATTTGGATGCTTATATTTAATTTGGAGATGTATGTTTAATTTGTGCCTTCATTGATATATTGACAAAGTGACAATTTTCGGACTAATTATAATGGTTACAATTGTTACAAGACGAGCTGAAGTTTTATCTTACCACCTACACTGTACATCAGGTATGATTGGTTCTTGCTGCCTTTTCTTGTATGAGAAGCATATGCAACTTTACTGTGATATCCATGTAGTTTCTGTTCATCCTTCCAATTAAAACAACTTTTATGATTTTTAGTTTGTGTTGGGAATATGTCTGTAGGCTATAGCCATTTTTCCTGTTTTTGTTTATTTAGTAGAACATACCAAACCAATCGACCAAAGAAATTGCATGATGACAAAAGCATGTCTAAAAAACTAAACAAGAATGGTTATTTATTTATATTGATAAAGAACTCATGTGCCCTCTGAATCTCGATTGTTGAAAATATCTGCTAGTTGATGTTTACAAGATCATGGCAAACCCATTTGGATGTGGTGGTTTTTCTTTCCTTGTTTTCATCCTTGCCAATATCAATATCATGAACTCTTCTCAAGTTTATTTGTTTTAAATCACGAGCTCTTCGCTAATTGATGTTGTCTGCAGATGTCTGTGGATCTCAAACGAGGAGAAACTCTCGCCAATTCATATAAATATGTCATTTCCTTCTTTACCATGTGAAGGTCAGTTATTGATTAGATACACCCAGGATTCGGTTTGATATAAGGTTCCGTTTGGACATTCATTTGCATAAGGAGTTTCATGTTTTTGATATTTCTTTCACTGGCTTGTGCTGTTATTCAGTCTTGAGTGTGGATGCAATTGACATGTCCGCAAACATGAAGTTGACTTGCATACAAATATTTGGAAGGTACCATCTGATGTCAAAAGTTTTTACTTTCAGTGTATGTTCTAATATGTTAATATAGTAGCTGCACTAATTATCTTTTTGCTTGTGACGGAGAAACATTGGCTCCCTTAAGTATGGATAAATGCGTATTCTTGTGAGCCATGAAGCAGGCCTACATCCTAGATTATGTTGGTCAGTTAATTTCTTAGATTAGTGTAAGTTACAGAGGAGATGCACTTTTAGCTGTTCATGTCTTGCTCTAGTGCAAACAATACTATTCATATTTCCATAAATCTTGGTATTTTCTCAACAAAAGTTGTACTATAGTTTGTCGAAATGATACATTTATCACTGTTCAATATCTGGTTCTCATGTCTATTTGTTTAATATTTTGCATCTTCCTTTTCCTGCCGGATGCAGCTACGTTTGGATAAGTATGGCCATATCATTGGTACTGAGTACCTGTCTGATCTAGTTGAAAAGGAACATGAGGCTCACAATCATGGTATACTCTGCTTCCTCCCTAAAAAGAAAACCAAATGTAGCACTAAATTGTCGTAAGAAAGAATCTCTGTTTCAATATGTAGTGTTTATATCCTTTTCTTGTTTTGCTCACTGTAGAAAAAGTGCAGCTTGCTACTAATGATTATTTGCTGTTATAGCTATCACTGGGACAATAACTTTAAGTAATATATATTGAATGGGAAGCACACGTTCTCACTCTTGATTATCATGGAAGAATCTCAAGACAGCAACATTAACTTAATTGATGGACCAATATGCTTTATAGTTAGATGTTCCATTTGACATACCAACATGCTTTAGTTAGAATGTTTCATGTGATGGACAACATGCTTTAGTTAGGATGTTTCGTCAAGTCTGTATGCTGGAATAAGTTCAAACATATAAATAATATTTCTCAGTAAGTAGTGTTTGTCTCTTTGCTAGCATGTGGTTGCTCAGCAATTCAGCATCCACATATAGCTTGTCGTTATTTTGTGGTATACATGACCAGGTAGTGGAAAGATGCACCAATGAATAGAGAACTGATTGCAACAATGAGCTATTGAGCTTGTTTTCTTTGTTAAAAACTGTCTTAAGTGAATGGTTAGCTGGTAAAATTAGGCGTCAGGCATAGTTTCAGGTGATAGGAAATGTGAACTGTAAAGTGAGTCACTTATTTAATAGTTGCAGATGAGCGTCCTCCTACTTGTTTCTTCAATCTAGGTTTTCATGATAAAATATCCATAGCTAATTGTTTTCATTGGATTGTTTAAGTAAATGCTTCCCAATTTTGATTGTCTTCTATGCTAAGCTTTACTTTTTCCCTGGAAAACGGGGCTTACTTTATGAATGTCTTAGAGCTTAGTTCTTCTGTATGTAATACGCTCATGCCTTAAAAGTTTAAAACAGACCATGGCCATGAGCATCATGATGAACAGAAGCATGAGCACACCTTTAATGAAGATGCAGATAAAATGGTTAAGAGTGTCAAACAAGCACTGGAAAATGGTGAAGGATGCCGAGTAAATTATTCATCTACTGGTACCTGTTCATTTTATGAAATGATATTTAGGGCTGTGGCGTTGTGCTGGTCAAGCATATTCTGTGTTGTTGTTAATAAAACCGTGCCTTCAATTTTCACAGGTGTATGGGGTTTTAGATGTGCAGAGGGTTGCTGGCAACTTCCATATATCAGTGCATGGTTTAAACATCTTTGTTGCTGATAAGGTTATCCATCTAAAACTGCTGATATTTTACTGCTGTTCTTCTGTCTGCAGTTTTTTTTATGTGGAGTGTACTTTATTTAACTATAAGATTCCTAGGATAAAAGGTGAAGCTTCTAGAAAAGTAGCTAATTTCTAATGCGAAAAATAGAGACCATTAACTTAAGTTTTCTTCATGAGGTGTCATTTTAAGTGTTTAGCAGAACATGTTCGCAAGTGGCTAAGTATAGGGTTCCAAATCCCAGCGGAAAGCACTGTAACTGGCCGGTTCCTACTTCCTGTTAATCCCAGCTTGGACCTGTCACGACCCGGGTTTACTGAGCATAAGTAGTAGTTATGGGAGACGGGTGGTCGGGGCTGTGTGCTCGACACCCTGGCTTTGTGATGTTGAGAGAAGGGTAGCAGGGAAGGAAGAGAGAACTGAGACAGAATTAGAGATTAATTCTTGCTTGCCTTATTTTTATGCATGCGGTGGCTCATATAGAGATGAGTCCATCCTCCTAACAACTTCAATCTAAGCAGAATATGTTATCTTTAACTAACTGCTAAAACAATCTTTAACTGATTCAAGCAACTAACGAACGCAAGCAAATAAGGGATAACCATCCAAATGATGCGCTATTGTGCCGCGTCCGGCACAACTGCTGCTGGCGCTGCCTGACGCCATGCGCCTCTGGTAGGGAATTCAAAACGACAGACCAGATTTGTAAACTGGCCGGAATCAGGATTTACTGTGTTATTTTGAATGTAAGCACATGCCAGTGATTATGAGAGATGAGGGAAACACAAAAACTTAAGAATGATGATAAGATAAAAAAGAAGGACGAGCTGGCCGGAAAACAAACCAGTTTCAGGCACACCAGACAGGGCTGGGAATGGGATTGGAACGAAAAGGGGATAGCTAATGCCTATGCTGGCCATCACATGATATTGCTTATCAGCTTAAATTAACCAGGCTATCGCCCAAGGCTCTTTTATTAGCATGTTCTTATGCTCGCACAACGCTTCACTAGCCTTGCCACCTATTTGAAAACACAGATGAAAACCCCGATTAAGAATGGTGTATTTTCTTGGTGCATGTCATGCTGCTGTTTGCACGCATCCATTTTTACAAATTAGAATCGATTTGTCCTGTAAGGTCTGTTAGCTTGTCTTAATGTAAGTAGTTTCTTTTGAACGAAACAAATCATTGTTTTTGTTCAATTTTGATATTCAACTGTAGACAAGGCGACTTTGTTTTCTTCTCTTAACTCTTATGGCAGAGATGGATCTCCTTGCGCCATCTATATATAAGTGTAATATGCTTTCATTGAATTGTTAGTACAGTTTTCAACTGATCATTGATTCATTTCCCATATATTATTGTTATTCATCTGTTGTTTGCAGATTTTTGAAGGGTCAAGCCATGTTAACGCAGTCATGTTATCCATGATCTGTCCTTTGGCCCAAATATCCTGGAATTCATAATCCATCGGACGATAATAAAAGGATACTCCATGACACAAGTGGAACTTTCAAATACTATATCAAGGTGAGTAGTCATTCATTTAGGATGTGTTTGGTTTCTTGTACCAAGTGGCACATGTATGGGTTGGTTTAAGAAAAAGCCATCCATGTGTTTGGTTGCTTCAATGAAACCACCCCATCCTAGATGGTGGGATACAAATTTGTAGAATACGCCTCTAGATGCTAAACCATCTCATTCACCTAAAACAATGGAACCACATTGTACAAGACCATTCCATCCCATTCAACTCCATCCCACCAACCAAACACACTGCAGCACTGGATGAAAATTTACCATTGTATTTTCCTCCGCAATTAGTTGCTAGTTTGCAGAAAGTGTTCTCATCTGCTTTTCACATTGATATGCGATTGTTCCAACCGAGTACGATACCTCTCAAAGCAAGTATTGCCAACAAACCAGCTTTTCATCACGTAATATTTTGTTCCCATTCGCCCAACCGATAGGTCATGGCTGTAACTCTCCCTCTTTTGAAGTACGGTATGTTCTTTCTTTTCAGACTAACTGTTTTCCTTCTCGCAATTGCTTACTTCAGATGATCTTCGCCAATTACGGCCACCATTAAAGAAGAAAGACTAACTTCCTACATTTCATGACTCGCCTATGTGCAAGGTTTGGGGTACATTTGCAATGACAGTTTGCCTCCAAACCGCAAAGATTGTGTTTTATAGTATGTTGGTGTTAGGGACCGGCTTCAGAACGATAGTTTCAAATGATAATCTCACCACATGCAGATGATACCAATCGATACCAATTCATTGTTTTTACATGTTCATCACCCTCACCAAACCGATACCAACTTTTTCGCTTTGTGTAATACAGAATGCTTGACCGTTGGATGTACCGCTTATTGAGTCTGGCTACTAACTCAAAACCCGTAGCGTATTGACGGTAATTGTGCATCTCATGATGGGTGAAAGAGGCAAATTGTGACAACCTTGTGGCGAGTAAGTCACTATAGAGCATGTTGTCTCAAGACTCTCAACTAACTCGATGAAAGCACGGCCAACCCTCGTGGGTTTTCATGTTTTGTCTACTCCATGCATCAATAACTTAAAATATGTTCTTAGCTTTATCATTAATCATGTTAGATTGGCACCTGCAAGTATACGCTTTTGTTATCAACGATGTGCACCAATCTGAAAGTACCAACGATGTCATGTGGTTTGGGAACAAACCTTGTACCATGGAAAAGCATCCCCAAGATGAACAATAGCAAAAAATCATGTTACAAACGTGTATTTCATAATGTTGGTTATACATTCAATTGTAGTACACATTTGCGGTATGGATTTCATGATCATGATTTGCAGCACACCTTGACAAAAAAAAAGTGTATCGATCTCCAATTCAAAGATTGAGGTCTTGTATTTCTTCACTATTCTCAAGCTTCATCAAGTGCATAATCTGAAGTTTATCATACGAACCGGATGGACAAAAGCCCCTAGTAGACAAGTATTAATCTACCATATCATTTTTACCCAAACTACCCTTGATACCTAGGATTCTCGACTGTAAGAAAACAGAATGAAAATAACTCAAAGCCTCACTCTCACACATAACAGTGAAATAGTGGACGCTTGGAATATGATGTACATATAGCTAGTGTAGGAGTAAGGACAGCCATTCATACACTCAAGGTCATTGCTAAATAAGTATCACTAAATTGACTATTGTCTACCCAATGACTCAACGAGGATGTGTAATATGTACATTGCAGGTCATTCACTGATAATTATTCTGTACAGGATGCGATTATGACCATCATCTGCACAATAAAACAGCTACTACATACCCAATCATACCATGATTGCATGCATGACCCACATCAAGTCGCTTATCCGACCAATATATATAATCGCAGATCGAAGTGCAATGCCGCTTAATTGCTTTGAAATATACGACATGTCCAGGATATCAAAGCTCACCGAAGAATCCTCCACTTGATGTACAACCGAGAATCACATGATTACACATGAGCCCTAACATTCAAATTGCACCTACCTAGCACATCCCGAGTCCTAAGGCAATCTCAAGTAAATTTAAAGCCCGCATTATTTGTAAAATGCCAAAGTTAACTAACCAATACACCATAATATTCTATATGGAATTATGGTATGAAAAGAGATGGAACACGGTATGAAACAGCTTGCAAACTTTGAAATCGGATGTAAAATTGAAAAATGTCAAGATAGTTTGTAATGATTTTTCAAAAGAATCATATCGGTTCAAAGGTCAGCAAGATTTACTATTATGAAGTTTGTACTATTTGTGACTTTAACATCTTTCTAGTAAGGGTTGTCTCACCTAGTCGCCTCATTTATGATGCATCATCTTCATTCTGCTTACTTTTCAAACCCGCAACAAGCTTGCATGTCTTCAAGAAAGCATCTAGCAACCGTGACATGAAGCACCCATATTAAAATTTTAGCTTTTCACACTATTAAACAAATCATTGCAAGATGCATGGATGCAAGCATGTATACTCTTCCCAATCAGAATACGCATAACTCCTAGGAGTGCCAAAATTTCAACATGTCATCGAAGGGTTAAGCACCCAAGCAAAGAACTTAGGTGAAACAATGATATGGTAAATAAGAAGAACGATCGCTTTTATGATATTGACATGCGATACTTACCCTGTGATATTGTCCGCAATGTAGGAGAGTAGTGATCAAGAGTCACATATATCTTTTGAAGAAGACTCAAATGTGCATTAACCTTGTCGTCCAACACGACAACCTGAATCACATAAGAAATATTTCAAAGTTGTTGAGTGATGAATTTATGATGATATATCACATGTTATTGCAGTCAAATAGAAGTTTACTCAATAAATGGAAGGTGGGAAGGACCAACGCTGAGACTAGGAGGTGCTGGATGAGAATAGGGCACAAGGGATTTTGATTAAATGTGCCTAACGGCTGTATGCATGTATGTTGGGATTAATCCTTCCTGTAATAGTTTTGTTCAATCCTTGTTCGAGTCATAGAGTTTTGTTTTTGGTTTCGGAGTTGAGTCGGCCGTAACTCGCTCGATTCGTAGTCTGCTGCTTCGCCGAATGTAAACTACCGAGTCAATGTATGAGTCGGTTTAAGCAAATTTATATAAGGTGTGGTTGTGTCTTGTAAGTTGGACAACAACATAAGCAATAGACAAACGAAAAGTGCAGCTTTAAAGACCACATCGAGCTCGTTTTGTTCGTTGGTTCGCCATTATTCCTAGTTCGACAATTGTGTTCGTGTTTCCGCTCAAGTTCGTAACAACTCGAAGACGTAAGTTCGTAAATCCTCAATGTAAGAAGGTTTTGTCTACACGTGGTATCGAGAGCGGTGTATGAAAATCGGTCCTCCAACTCCGTAAAAGAAGAAACCGATGGCTCCTAAACGGATCTTCGCCGACAACAAAAGATGGCCCAAATTCGCTCGCATCGTGCTTGGGCTATGAAGATGTGGGTCAATATGCGTGCCCAGGGAGTCTGGGACGTTGTAGCTGATCCAATCGATCTAAAAGGAAAGATCGATCCTAAAGAAAAGGATGTGGATGTCGACATGAAGATCGATTAAACAAGCTGGTAATCGATCTACGACGCAATACCCGACTCGATGCTCAATCAACTTGTCGGGAAAGATATAGCACGGGAGGCCTGGATTGCTCTTCGTACTATGCATGAGGGGGTGGATCGAGTAAAGAAAGTTCGTCTCCAAACTCTCCGAGGGGAGTATGAGGCATTGATATGAGCGAAACTCAATCAAGAGATGAGTTCGCAGAAAATTGACGGCAAAGTGGTCAACGAGCTTCGATCCCTTGGCGATAAATTAGAGGAAATTGAGGTGGTCGAGAAATACTTGCGTAGTATTACCCGAGAGGTACGTGCTCGTGGTCACAACTCGTTGTATTCTAGTGATCTTGAGAGCATGAGGTTAGAAGAGGTAATCGGGTCTCTTAAAGCACATGATGGGCTATCGAAAGGTCGCAAGGCTCGCAACCATCTAAAGGAGAGAACAAGCAAACTCAATGAGATTATTCATCAAATCAAGGTGGCGGGTTTTGCTTGGCGCGCCGAGGAGGTAGTAATCACACCGTGGCCGGGTGGTCGAGGAGATTTTGGCTAACGCAATTTATAAGCCCGGACGTGGCAACGGTGAGTTCAAACAAGATAAGTCGAAAATTAAATGTTTCGAGTGTGATAAATTTGGACATTATGTCTCGAAAGTGCAAGTCATATTAAATGCTTTGAGTGTCAAAAGTTTGGCCATTATGCCTCTCACCGTCGAAACAAGAAAGACAAGGTGGAAGCAAATTTGTCACAAGCTCAAGAGGAGGCAGAACTGGCTCTATTGCTAACTATTGGTGAAGAGAAATCGTCTGGGCTGGTCATGCTTGAAGAAGGGATTCACCCAAAGCTACTGAGAATTGGTGAAGAGGTGGTCGATACGTATGTTTGGTACCTTGACAATGGAGCTTCTAATCACATGATCGACATATAGGAAAATTCAGAGAATTCAACCAGAGTTTCATGGGCAAGTTAAATTCGAGATGGTTCTCATTGTATTCATAGAAGGTAAAGGCTCAATTCTACTCCAATGCAAGAATGGAGAGCAAAGACTTTTGTCAGATGTTTACTACATCCCAAGACTTTGCAACAATATCATCACCGGGGCAATTGATCAAGATGGTTGTAATGTAGCACCGCAAGGCTCTTTTGTTGTTTTTACATGATCGGATGGAAAGCTATTAATGAAAATTCCTCGTACACCAAACAAAGCTATACAAGATTCAACTAGATACATGCAAGTCTATATGCTTAAATGCAAGCCTTGAAAACTCGGGCGTGGTTATGGCATGCAGATTGGGGCATGTGAACTTTCGGTCTCTAAAATAGATATCGACAAGAAGATGGTTCTTGGATCGCCACATATTGATCATCCTACTCAAGTCAATGAAGGATGTATCATTGCTAAGTAGACAAGGTTATCATTCCCAAAGACATGCAAATTACACAGCCTCACCACCATTGAGCCGTGTACATTGATATATGTGGACAAATTAATCTCGCCATCGATGATGGAAACAGATACTTTCTTCTTCTAGTTGATGATTATTCAAGAGTAATGTGGGTTTATATGCTTAAGAAGAAGAGTGAGGTTAAAGATGTGTTCCGAAGTTTGTCAACCTTGTCAAACCGAGACTAAACACAAGTTAAAAGCTTTGAGATCGACCGACGAGGAGAACTCCTATCCAAAGGAATTTGAGTCAATTTTAGAGACAAGGGACATCACCCCATTCTTCACGGCTCAGATAGCCCTCAACAAAACGGAGTGGTGGAACGAAGAAACAGACGGTGATGGACATGGCACGAAGCTCGTTGAAAAGCAAGTCCATGCCGCAAATTTTGGGCCGAGGCGGTAAGACACGTGGTGTATATTCTCAATCGAAGTTCGACAAAAGCGTTGGATGGCATCGCACCGTATGAAGCATGGAGTGGAAGAAAACCAAACCCGAGCACTTAAGAGTGTTTGGTTGCTTAGCATATGCTAAGGTGACCACATACTTGAAGAAACTCAACGACGTAAGCCAAAAGTTGATATACTTGGGCGCCGAGCCGGCAAAGAAAGCTCACCGTGGTTTAACCCTATTGACAAGAAGATTATTGTCTCTAGAGATGTTATTTTCCAAGAAGATCAACAATGGCAAGGAGAAGATAATCAAGAAGCAAGTCAAGAGATGCGAAAATGGGCTACTTTCACCGCCGATGGAGAGGACAATGATAAACTCGCTTCACCTATTGCCTCTTCAACACCAATCGTGTCACAATCACAAATTTCGATACAACTGCATTGCATAATCGACAATGATATTGAGGCAATCGCAAGCTCTACCGAGTCTACTCGTAAAGCTTAATACCAAAATTCAAAAGCATAAGGGATATTTACGAGCACACCGAGCCGATGGATCTTGTGGGAGATTTGTATATGATGGATGTGGAAGAGCTCGCTAATTTCAGGAGGCATCAAGGGGAGCACCGGAGAAGTGCAATGAGGCATGAGTTGGAAGCTATAGAGAAAAACAAAGACTGAAGTTAACATCCTTCCACTTGGTCATGAACCCATAGGATTAAAGTGGATTTACAAGTAGAAAAGAGATGCTGAAGGCAATGTTGTACGATACAAGGCGAGACTTGTTGCAAAAGGGTACGTTCAGAAACAAGGTGTTGATTATGAAGAACAGAAGAAGTGTTTGCACCTGTGACAAGAATTGAAACGGTAAGAGTACTTCTTGCATTTGCCGCACACTCTTGATGGGAAGTTCATCACATGGATATCAAATCGGCATTTTTAAATGGTGATCTCACCAAGAAGTATATGTCAATCAACCCGAGGGTTACATCAGAAGGGCCAAGAAGACAAGGTATACAAGTTGTCAAAAGTGTTGTACGGGCTCAAACAAGCGCCTAGAGCCTGGAACCGCAAGCTAGATGATAGTTTGAAGAAACTTGGTTTTGAGAAATACAAGCAGGAGTAAGCCCTTTATAAGAAACAGAAGGCGCAGACATGGTCATAATTGGTGTCTACGTGGATGACTTGATTGTCACAGTACTATGCAAAGGTTCACTGCTCAAACATCGATGATGAGAGAGTTCAAATGAGTGACTTGGGACTTCTCGGCTTTATATAGGTTTGGAGGTAGAACAACGAAGTCACAAAGATCTCGATTAAACAAATACTTATGCAAGGAAGATCCTTGATAAAGCCGATGGCGATTCAATTCATGCAAGTATCCAATGGAACCAAAAATCGATTGGAAAAGGATGATAATGCAAATCCGGCCGATGCTTCTAATTACAGGAGTTTGATTGGATGTTTGTGCTATTTGCTACACACCAAACCAGATTTAAGCTATGCAAGAGGAGTTGCAAGGTGCTTATGGAGAGACCAACCAAAACGCATGAGCAAGCTTTGAAGCATATCTAAGGTACGTGGTCGATCTATTGACCACGGGTTGATTTATTCCAGAAGGAATGCACGCCATTACTAGTTGGATATAGCAACAAAGAATTTGGTCGAGATTTTGTTGATAGAAAAGCACCACAGAACTATCTTCTATCTCGTATGGTAATTTGGTAACTTGGTGTTCTCGTATGTAAAAGTGTAGCTTTATCCAGCTATGCAGGTCAATTCATGGCAAAGAACCTCGACGGCGTGTCGTGAATCTGGCCGAAAAGATTGCTTCAAGAACCGAGAGGAAAGATGATGGACCGCTTACGTTGTATGTCGACAACAAGGTAGCCCCGCATTAATGAAGAACCCAGTGTTTCACGGAAGAGTAAACATATTGATACACATTTTCATTTTATAAGAGAATGTGTTGAGGAGGGTCGGTCAATGTACATCATGCGCCAACAGATGAATGTATATCGATATCCCGACAAAAGCTTTGCTGCTGTGCAATTTCGTAAGATGTGTGATTTAATTGGTATTTATGTTCTCACCGATGATAGTCGATTAGGGAGTTTGTTGGGATTAATCCTTCCCGTAATAGTTTTGTTCAATCCTTGTTCGAGTCATAGAGTTTTGTTTTTGGTTTCGAGTTGAGTCGCTTTTCATAACTCGCTCGATTCGTAGTCTGCTGCTTCAGCTTTGGATGTAAACTACCGAGTCAATGTATAAGTCGGTTTAAGCAGCCTATATAAGGTGCGGTTGTGTCTTGTAAGTTGGACAACAACATAAGCAATAGACAAAAGAAAAGCTGCAGCTTTAAAGACCACATCGAGCTCGTTTTGTTCGTTGGTTCGCCATTATTCCTAGTTCGACAATTGTGTCCATGTTTCCGCTCAAGTTCGTAACAACCTGAAGACGTAAGTTCGTAAATCCCAATGTAAGAAGGTTTTGTCTACAATGTATTCATGTATCACTATGTCAAGAAGAAACTCTCTACATGTGCTAGATTCTATTGGAATAAGAATAATAGAAGATATCTTGTTTGACAATATAGCCCAACAGACAGACAAAATCAACAAAGGAATACCTTAGCTTCAACCTTTTGAAGCTCAGAACGCCTTGTTTCAAGCATTTGTTTATACCAGAGGCCTATTTTTGTTAGTACAACGGCTTGTCTGACCATGTGGTTGCAATGATCACTCAAATCCAAAGACCTGAAATCAATAATAATCACATCGAGTCATAATGGAGCGATACAAAAAAAAATATGCCGGTTGCGTTCCGATCGATTTGATAGTAGTCACCATAGCCTTTACAAGCAATGTCATATCGATTTTAAATCAATCTTACATAATATATGGATGTGTTTTCATGAAATAAAAATGAAAAAAACTGTAAATATGTTCAACATTGATTTGTATTTTAAAAGGAAGATTGACCAACCTGCTTTCAGCTTCTTCCCATCGCCAATTTTTGCTCAATCTCCACAAATTCCTTTGATAACTTCATAATAGATACCAAAATGCACTCTAGTTGCTTTTCTTGCTCATTCTTAGTGAGAATACCATTACAATCCATATTTTTGTTTTCAACTTCTTTCAAGGCAAATGAGGCAATTTCTAAACTTGAGTTCGGCTTTGATAAGTTCATCATATCGCAGATATTGCTTGGAAGACTCGTGTGATCTTCTTGGTGACGTGAGGCTCCACCTCGATGTCACGAAGATCATTTCAGACTCTCTTGTTTGATGACTTCGGATCTACCCGATGATATTGGATCAAACACTCTTTCTCTAGCCCTCGCTAACTTTTCCTTTAACTTCCAATTTTCTTCATTTGATAAACACAATGCCTTCTCCTTTTCAGAGACCACGCCTTCAAGTGAAGACAGCTTTTGCATCAAAATTCAAGGTAGCATTATGCATGTTGTTCATAGAATCATCAAGTAATTTTCTTGTAACAAAGGTGGTATAGTCCATCTCTAACATCACCTTCGATTAGGAGGTTCTCATACTCTTCTTTAATTTTCTCAATTTGTCTCAAGAGCTCTTCTTCCGATTTACATTTGAAGAGACATTTTCACCGGCTTCAGATAGTCGATATGATAATTCCTTAACATCCTTCATATTATCTCGCAAGTAGACCTCTAAGATGCTGATTTTCATAGTATAAAGAATCAATTTTGCTTGTCAATCAAGACCTTTCATCTAGCTCATCGTGGGTCATGCAAAGTGCGGTATCTTTATATTCTTGGAAATGATTTGGTCCATTCTAGAAATGATCTCTCGAATTTCCTTTCTTAAAGGTTCAAATTCCACGCCATTCTTAAGAGCAAGTGATCCCTTCTCCCGCTTGAATTTGAAGAGCTCTTCCGCCTTTTCTTGCAAGGCCAATTCATGCATCCTCTTCAATTTGCTCATCTCTCGACTTAAAATAGCTTATTGTTTCTTCCTTAGTCATACCGCTAAGATGGCGGAAGTCGATTTTTCTTAGATAACTATGGATTTTGTTTTCAAACTCTTATTTTCCTCAAGCGAGATGGAGAATGATCCTCCTTGTTTTTCTTTCCAAAGAAATTGTATTTCCATCTATTACTCCTCATGTTTAAACTTTCATGCTTATCGTTAGAGATATGTGACTGCATCAAGGCAATAATAGCTTAGAAAGAGCACCAAGGTCTTCACGCATGGCGCCAAATTGAGCTATTGCTTCCCGCCAATTTTACTCATGGTGTTTGTGATAGAAATCGCTCATACAGCCTTCCTCTCTAGCTCCTCCCGCAGCCGCTAATGCATTCTCCGATTGTAATGTTCATGACCTCCAATTGCAACTCATGCTCCCATCGGAGATCAAGAATCGATGGGTTGACCGCCAAGCATCTCCCTAGCTTGTCAAACACAACGGCCAAAGAAGAACTTCAAGGCGTTGAACCTTTCATCTATCTCAATCAAGATCACATCAAGAGACATGCCGAGATGTGTACCGATTATATAACCATTATCCCAGAAAGCGTGGTTTTCCAAACTCGTTACATCCCCTTGAGCTTATCAAGTCGCAGATCGACTTCCGGGCCATCAAATCAAAGTACTCGGCAGAAGTCGATCCGCGATTCGCGCAAGAAATGTGTCGATTTGATCGTGATAACGCTCTTCCGCACCTTCAAAGTAGCTCTCGTATCGGAGTTGGACTTGAAGGACAACAACCTCGGCGTTAGTGTTGGTGAATCTTCGATGTTATCGACCCCGCCGAAGTTTGCCTATGCAAGGCCTCGTGTCAAGGAAAGATCCATTGTACAAGAACGAACCGTTGTTGGCATGAGCCTGAGGTTGCCCAATACTACCATGCCACCGAAAGGTTGATCTGTTGAGCAATGGGTTCATTCTTTCACTCAACACCGCACGACTTTCGCTTTTAGTATGGCATCATGATGGGAAAGTTGACACCAATTTTAATCTTGAAACTAAATTAGTCAAGAGTCAAGACAGGACAAATTTGAAACTTGGACATCGGAATGGTAGGCTTAACTTCACTGGAAATAAAATGAAACCAACAGATATACTAGTATCATTTGATTTCACTCATATCTTTAATGTACACATGGGTGCTTCTGAATTCTTTGTTTAAAAAAAACAGAGAGAGATAGAATACTTGTGAATTCTGATGAACTAACAAATACCCAATCATTTAACACATTAGAAAACAGATAACTACTTCTCGAGTATTTCAGAAATAGCTTAGTTTAGGATGATGTTGTAGACGTAAATAATCGCAGAGATTAAATCATGCCCTAAGCCACGCCTAACTAATCACAAGCGCATCTCGCATCAAATTAGCACAGCAGTAACGAGCACTAAGACAAATGGCTAAAATCAAACTAAAACCAATGAGGAAAAAACACACACAAAACACAATAGCGACATGTATGGGAGAAGAAGAGGCGGATCGGTGATCGATCGCCACGGCCGGATCGCTTCCATGGTCATGCCGCCGCCGCAGCCTAGCTTCCTTCCCGCCTGCTCCAGAGGCAAACTTTTCCCATGAGCCTTTAGGGTTTATAGCTACTACTAGCAGTGTAGCAATCGGCACTAACTAACTAATCGCCGCACAAGAGGCAAGATTAGTAGAAGATAAGAGGAGGCGGAGGAGGCTAATTAGTGAGTGGGAGACCGGGAGGTGACACCGTGACAGCGACGGACAAGGAATGGAGTGAAGTGGAGTAAATACGCACGAGAGACGGCGACCGCGAAAAGAATGACCGGCAGCAGCAGTAGCCAAGCGAAACAAGGGAGGGAGTAGTTGAGGGATACGGCGAATGGATCGTCCGCGCGTCGATCGCCAGGCCATCACCATCTGACGAAGCCGGGAAGCAGGAGATGGCTGGCTCCGTGAAGAGGATCATGGAAGCGCCAGGCAATGGGTGGCATGCGCATCAGGGCGGCGCTGCTGGGGCCTCCTGCCACTCCCAAGTCCCGACAGGGTTTGGGGGGGAGGATGATTCACCGTGAATTGTGAGGGTCTTACCGCTGCTCCGCGGAAGGTGGGTAGGAGCCTAGCAGTGTGTTTTGGACCGTCCGATCAATCAATCTATGGTCTAGATTTTTGCTATGGTAAGGAAGCAAAAGACGGTCGATTCGTGATTGAAATCGTGCATTGGTTTTTTATCTACGGAAATGCTATGCAAGGTCCTTGATCGAACGGCTGGTAATTCGACTGATTTTGGGTGCAAAATTATTCGGCTGTCATATAGTCAGTTCTAACTACGCCACCAGACCATGTTATATGGATTTCTTGTCGGACGTTGAGGCAAAGTTAATGCAAAGGGTGGCGCTGGTAGAAAAATAACAATTCGTGTAATCGATCCTATATGGGACAAAGCATGTGTAGTATAAAAGGGTAATTCAAGAATGTGGAATGAGGATATACATATGTATGTATCTTGATCCGAATAGAAGTGGCCGATGGGTGGTTCAAGACGGCGTAGTACCTCTCTACCAATGGAACTATCGATTTTCAAAGGAGGAAAACTCAAAAAAAATATGCTCTTCAAATTTACATATCGCCAACTAGGAATCGGTCATACCATTTATGCGGCATCGTCAGAGCAAAAAGACTAGACAAGAAGAGAAGGGGACCCTCGACACGCTAAGAATGTACGAAAGGTCCTCAGAAGGGACAGATTGTCGAAAACGATCATGTATGAAAAGTACTATATATTGCTCTCAAATTTTTCTTAGCTATTACATGGGGGTAGATGCTTATTTATAGACAAAATGGTAGGATACATGAGATTACATAAGCACCCTTATGAAGGTACAACTAAAGTAGGGACTACAGGTCCTTTCCTACCTCTATGCTTAGCTTCACCAATTGCCTCTTTTCTAGCCTCCGCTTTGATGTCTTCCTAATACCCTTCTTGATGTTCTAAGGGCCTCGCACGAACCCTCCGGAGACTCTTCATAAGCTTGTTACCTTCGGTATCTTCAGTATTTCTGGAGACCCTTCTGAGGTTTTGGTCACCTTCGGATACTCGCACCCCTAACATTCTTCTGAGGCTTTGACGAAGGCCCTTCGTGGGTCTTCCGGAGACTTTGGACGAAGGCTCTATTCTCGACTCTCCTGAGACTTCGGCCACTATGAGGGCACTTCAGAGTCTCGCCACTGCTTCGTCAGTTGATGGGGGCTGGCTACCTCACGACAAGCCCTCATGGTCGATGCCTTGTTTCGCCAGTATTGAAATCGCGCTATTGCCCCAAAGGGTCCAGACACCGCCCCTTCTACCGGGCGAAGGATTTGTTTCGTGTTTTTGAGGTTCCGCAGCGGTTTTTGTCATGAATGTACTTGTTTTGAAGGGCATGCGCAGAGGTTGGTCTGGGTATGCTTGTGGTTGACATGTGTCGTTGTTTTAATGGTCACGGGCGCTCGATTTATGCGGCAATTTTGTCGCTTATTACTCATGCTATAAATACACGCCGGACTCCTATGGATGTCACTATCGCTTGTTTTTGTTATCTTTTTCTCCGTTGTGTTCGTAAGTCGCAAGCTTCTTTCTTTGTTGTTCTAGTATGGCGAGGCGCGCCGGATGTCAAGGGTGAGCCGAGTACACAAGTGACTTGGGGAGGTCTCACTGTTAGCGTGCTTTTTTCTTGAAACTCTTATGAGTGAGGGAAAGGTGGAGGATCTTTCTAAGGTCCTGCCCGGTCCGAGACGGTGCCTCAACCTCGTGACAATGAAGCCATTGTTTTTGTTTCTTTCTTGGACGCTGGGCTTTGATTCCTCGCTGTTTCTAGTGTTTGAGGTATTACGATTGTATAGGGTGGAGCTTGCTCAATTGACGCCAAATTCCATTGTGAAACTTGGTGTCTTTGAGTGGATGCTAAGGTCTCACGGGGTTGTTGCCGAGGAGGGCGAGGGTCACTGCTCGCTTATCTTCATGATGGGCGTGTCACCAAGAAGAAGAAGAGCTCGAGAAACGTTAAACTTTGGCAACAGAATTTTCAACCGAAGGCTCGCTATATCGTGATAACGCTCCGACTTCGCAGCTGGAATCGCCGATACGACCGACGAGGAAGTGGTTTTACCACACTAGTCCAAGAGAGGATGGTCTTCATCCAATGGTGGTCTCGATTCATTTGATCGCTACTCCGAGATTGTGATGAACTCTCGAGGAAGCTTCTTCGCTTTCTCCGGATATGACGGCCGCCTTTCTACTCGGACTTGGTGGAGGAGTTCTGTGGTTGAATTTGGCCTTTGGCCAAGGAGTGGAAGCCGAACTCTGAGCTTCAAACTCGGGATTCCGCTTTGTTCCGGAAGGTCGCAAAGGTATTGATTTGTTTGTCGTTGTTTTTTACTTATTTTGGTTGTTGGTCATATAATAACAAGGTTATATTGTTAGTTCTCGCCTATCTCCGGCTTGAAGGCCGCTGGAGAAATTTCGCTGGTCTGTGATACTCGGCGAGGAGCACTCGAGGCGCTATTTGGTTGTGAGAGACCGCTGCTTGAACCGTGGCTTACGATGCTTTGTTAATTTACCCGAACGAATCGACTCGGCGCGGAAGGAAAAGCGGTCTCAGATGCCCGAGGTGGAGCTTGGGGACCTATTGCGCCGGAAGCTTCTCCGCGCGTCCATCCATCCGATGGCTCGTCCTTCCCTAATTTGAAGGTCATGACGAGAGACCATTTAAAAGAACTCGGTAGATCCTTTCGGCGCACGCCGAGGTGTCAAGTCGCGCTTCTTCAATGATGGGGCACCTTCGCTATGGCGTTAATGAGGCAAAGGTTGCCGCTTGCACCGAAGCGCTTCACCGCGAAAGGCGCGACATCGCGTTGGTGGGTGTACCGGTCGCAGTGAAGAAAGCGATTGGTACTATTCACCGGCCTCGCTTGGATGGGACGGAGTCTTCTAGCGTGGATTCGGCAATGGGAGATGGCAATAAAACTGAAGTTTCTTGCAATGCGCCTACTTCGACTGAGGTGGAAATTGGTGAGTATATTTTCTTTATTTAATTTGAAGTGCGCGTACGCTTGCTTGAAATAAAGTTTTTGGCTTTTCAGTGTCTTGTAAGGATGATGGTAACGACGAGGCTAGTGAGGCTTCGGAGGGTCGCAACGTGACGGGTTCGATGTCGAACTCGCGTCGCAGACGCGGCGACCTCCGGTTGTTGGTGCTAAGTCGACCGATCGCGATTTAGCGATTTCGAGGTTACAATTGGTGTCCGCCGCGAAAGGTGGTTGTTGTCGACTTCGCCACGCCTCCTCTATGATAGGGCTTTTTGAAGATGTCTGACGAGGCATATTTTTGCAAAAGTATTGTTGCAAATGTTTATCTTTGAGGGTAAGTTTTTTGTAATGTAAATGCGCAGACTCGATCCTATCTCGAAGCCAAGTTTGATGTCAACCATGCATTTAAGAAATTCAAAAGAAGGTTGATGCGAGCACGCCGTAATGAAGTGCAATTCGAGCGGATGCTCTTTTGAAGAAAGTTGAGGGCTTAGAGGCGAAGGTTAAAGAATTTGAGTTGAAGGCATAGTCTTCGAATCAAAGTGACAGATGCGAAAAAATAGAGTTCTGTCCTTCGAGACGAAGTGAAGGTTTTAAAAAGTGTCCGCGCTTCCTTGGAGGAAGACCTTAAACTTGAAAGGCAGTTATACGCTGCTATTGGTCAGTCTGCCTGGGAATGCATGGAGGCTCAGGAGGGTGCTCTGGGGAAACTTGGTGCTATTGTTTCAGAGAGGACCCATCGCCCTGCTGAGATGCACATTACCATGGAGCGCCTCCGACGCGGGTGTGAATCTTGTGTGGATGCTGCCATGCATATGGCGATCATTGTGCGAGGGCTACTTGGTTGGCGACGCCATACTCTTGATAAGGCCGATGCACCACATTGACGGGTTGCCACCGGTGATGTCCCCGTGGCTATGCCGGCAGAGGTTGTTTGTGCGCACCCGGATTCTAAGGCGAGCAGGTCCTTCGCCGACTTCGATGAAGCGCGACACGAGGTCGCCGAGGCGCCGTTCAATTGCTCAGGCTTGCCTGGAGAAGGGGAAGGCTGTGGAGGAGGTTCACGAAGCTGGAAAGCGGGGGTCCACCCAGGAAAACAAGGTGTGACTTCCGCTTGTCGCTTAGCATGATAGGTTTTGGATATTTTGTAATTGGCATGCTTCGCTTTTTATGCCGCTTACTTGAGTCATTGCTTTGTTGTGTACAGAGGTTGACCTTTTTGTATAACAACCTCTCGTTGTTTTAAATGAGAAATGATGGGACGGATTTGTCATTATTGATTGGGATTGATTTGGTTTGTCTTAAAATTGAGCTTCAGATTGTACACAAAGTTGAACGATGCTTGTTTGCGCGGTGCTCAACGGGTCCTTGGTCATCAAGGGCATAAAATTAAACATGCTTTTCCTACTGTGGTTCAAATACGAGCGAAGTCTTGTATCAAAGTGGCCTTTGCGTGTTTGCTACCGGGCGTGATATGCCATGGTGCGGCGGCAACGCGGAAGAAAGCTAATCATGCGGGTTCAATGAAGGCGATTTTTAATTTCGCGCGAACGCGTAATGGCTCGAGAGAAACCGGCTTTCGGGAGCGCCGGGCAAGGTATTTACAATTGATGAGTCTTCATCCCGACGGCTCCGAGGAGGCTTCGAGTAGTTTTGTACAACGCCCGAGGACGAGCTACGAGAGGAGTACGCGGCTTTGTTAGCTATGAATGCCTCGGATGAGGAGCTACCGCAATGGGCTACTCGTCGGAGGAATGGGATTTTGCCCCATAGAGGTGCACCATGATTGTGCTACATTGCGAGGTTTGTAAAATATGATGGCTTGTATTATTGTTGTGTCGAGGTGTAATGTATTGTTTCATGGATCGCCGAGTGATCTGCTGTATGTGCAATCATCCCAGAGACTATAATAATGGAATCATAAGGATTATCTTTTTGTTCAGATATGGACTTGTTGTCGGGAGGGCTTCTCGGCTCTTTTTTTTTTATGGGGGGAGATGGCTCGCTACTGGCCCCCATTCTTAGATAGGGCCTGAGAGCCCTAACTTTTTATAGGGGGAGGCGGCTCGCTACGCCCCCCATACTTTTTAAGATAGGGCCTGGGAGCCCTAACTTTTTTATGCGAGGGAGAGGGGGCTCGCCGCCCCCCATACTTTTTAAGATAGGGCTCTGGGAGCCCTAACTTTTTTTTTATGAGGGGAGGCAAAGCCTCGCCACTGCCCCCATACTTTTTAAGATAGGGCTCGGGAGCCCTAACTTTTTTTTAAGGGGAGGCGGCCTCACTGGCTGCCCCCCATAGGGGAGGCGGGAGGATGAAGCCTCGCGCCGTCCCCCATACTTTTTAAGATAGGGCTCCGGGGAGCCCTAACTTTTTTTTTTGCGAAGGGGAGGCGAAGCCTCACGCCGTCCCCCATACTTTTTAAGATAGGGCTCCTGGAGCCCTAACTTTTTTTTTGTAGGGGAGGCTAAGCCTCACACCGCCCCCATACTTTTTAAGATAGGGCCCGGGAGCCCTAACTTTTTTTATGGGGAGGCGGCCTCGCGCCTGCCCCCCATACTTTTAAGATAGGGCTCTGGGAGCCCTAACTTTTTT
>JAYEVD010000877.1:0-96462 GCA_036346405.1 Phyllostachys edulis
GATGTGGGCGAGGTGAACGTTAGTCATATGGTGAAGGTGCACTTCAAGATTGGCAAGTATGAGGATACCATTATTTACGATGTGGTGCCCATGTCGGTTTGTCACTTGTTGTTGGGGCACCCATGGCAATTTGATCGTCATGTTTATCATGATGGACATACAAACTGCTACAAGTTTAAGTGGGCGGCAAAGATGTGATTTTGTATCCACTTACACCGACGAGAGATAGTCAATCTTGATAAGAACAAAGTTGAGGTGAAAGTTGAAAGTACACCAAATAGAGAGATTCCACCTTCGGTAGAGAGAGCCACAAGCCAAAATTAAGCGGTAACAAGAAAAGTGAGGAGAGAAAGGTTTAGTAATGCTAGCCACCAAATCGGAGATGAGATCTTTTGTGAGAATCCTAATTTGGTGCACTTTGTACTCCTGTACAAGGATGCATTGCTTTCTACTGATGACTTGACATCTCTTCCTAGTAGTGTCTCTCATGTTTTGCGAGGAGTTCGGACGCGTCTTTCGAGGAGGTGACCGTGGTTTGCCACCAATCCATGGGATAGAGCATCAAATTGATTTGATTCCGGGAGCGACGCTACCAAACCGACCACCGTACCGCACCAACCCCGAGGAAACAAAGGAAATCCAGAAACAAGTACAAGAGCTTCTCAACAAAGGGTACATACGCGAAAGTTTAAGCCCTTGTGCTGTTCCTGTTATTTTAGTTCCTAAGAAAGATGGTACTTGGCGTATGTGCATAGATTGTAGAGTGATTAATAATATCACTATTCGATATCGTCATCCTATACCTCGCTTAGATGATATGTTAGACGAATTGAGTGGTGCTGTTATTTTCTCTAAAATTGATTTGTGTAGTGGGTATCATCAAATTAGGATGAAAGAAGGGGATGAGTGGAAAACTGCTTTTAAATTGAAATTTGGTTTGTATGAGTAGTCATGCCATTTGGGTTAACTAATGCACCTAGTACATTCATGAGATTGATGAATCATGTTTTGAGATATTTTATTGGGAAATTTGTGATCGTGTATTTTGATGATATCTTGATTTACAGCCATAATGAATCTGATCATATTGACCACATTAGACAAGTGCTATAGGTTTTACGCGATACTAGGTTATTTGGGAACTTAGTGAAGTGCACTTTTTCCAAAGATTGTGTAATATTTTTGGGCTGTGTGGTTTCGGCACAGGGAGTAGAGGTAGATGAGTCTAAAATTGAAGCACTTAAAAATTGTCCTACTCTTGTGAATGTTAGTCAAATTAGGAGCTTTCATGGACTCGCTGGTTTTTATCGGCGTTTCGTTAAGGATTTTAGCACCATCGCTGCCCCACTGAATGAATTAACAAAAAAAGGTGTTGAGTTTACATGGGGGATGGCACAACAAGCTGCATTTGATGAATTGAAAAAGCGTTTAACTGAGGCACCGTTACTTGTTTTACTCGATTTCACTAAGAATTTTGAAATTGAATGTGATACTAGTGGAATTGGTATTGGCGGTGTTTTGATGCAAGAGGGTAGACCGGTTGCTTATTTTAGCGAGAAACTCAAAGGTGCACAATTGAATTATCCCGTCTATGATAAGGAGCTATATGCTTTAGTGCGAGTTTTAGAAGTTTAGCAACATTATTTATGGCCAAAGGAATTCATTATACATTCTGATCATGAGACTTTAAAATATTTGCAAGGCTAAGCTAAGCTGAACCGTCGACATGCTAAGTAGGTAGAATTTATCGAGTCGTTTCCTTACATTGTGAAATATAAAAAGGGAAAGGAAAACATGGTTGCTGATGCTCTTTCTAGGAAAAGTGTGCTTTTAAATCGCTTAGATGTGCAAGTTCCTGGTTTAGAGAGTTTGCGTGATTTATATGCTAATGACCATGATTTCGCTTCCCCTTATGTGCATTGCAAAGATGGGAAAGACTGGGACAAATTTCACATTCATGATGGGTTTTTATTTCGCGCTAACAAACTGTGCGTTCCAGAATCGTCCGTGCATTTGTTATTATTGCAGGAATCTCATGCAGGTGGATTGATGGGACATTTTGGATGTGAGAAGACGTTGTCTATGTTGAGCGATCACTTTTATTGGCCTAAGATGAGGCGTGATGTGGACAGGTATGTACAGCGGTGCATAACTTGTCACAAGGCGAAATCAAAGTTGCATCCACATGGTTTGTATACTCCTCTTCCAGTTCCTAATACACCATGGGAAGATATTAGTATGGACTTTGTTTTAGGACTGCCTAGGACTAAGAGGGTGAGAGATTCTGTTTTTGTCGTTGTGGATCGATTTTTGAAGATGGCACACTTTATTCCATGCCACAAGAGCGATGATGCGTCACATGTTGCTGACTTATTTTTCAGGGAGATAGTGTGGTTGCATGGTGTGCCCAGGACCATTGTCTCAGATCGCGATGTCAAATTCATGAGTTATTTCTAGAAGATGCTTTGGAGGAAGCTAGGGACAAGGTTGTTATCCAGCACAACTTATCATCCCCAAACTGATGGTCAAACGGAGGTGGTGAACCGCACACTTTCGATGCTGCTACAGACCATGATCAAGAAAAATATCAAGGAGCGGGAGGACTATTTGCCACCGTGGAGTTCGCCTACAACAGAGCTGTCACTCTACTATCTGTAGTGCCCATTTGAGGTGGTGTATGGTTTCAAGCCTATTACGCCACTTGATTTCTTCGCCGCTTCCAAGTCAACAACGAACAAATATGGGCGTCAAAGAGAGCTGAATATGCTTGAAGAAATTGCACATCAAGGTGAAAGAAGAAATTGAGCGCAAGGAGAAGTACTATCTTGACAAGGCGAACAAGAAAAGAAAGAAGATGATTTTTCGACCAGCGATTTAGTTTGGTTACACTACCGCAAGGATCGCTTTCGGATCGACGCAAATCGAAGTTCTGCCATGAGGAGATGGACCTTTCAAAGTGCTTGAGCGAATTAATGATAATGCATACAAAATCGAGCTTCCGGAGATGACTATGGCGTGAGCTCAACATTCAACGTTGCTGATTTATCGCCGTTCTTCGGTGCTGATGATCTAGTGTCGAGGACGACGCCTTTTCAAGAGGAGGAGGATGATGAGGGCATCCCAACGACACCTTCTTCTCCTCCACCTAATGATCATGATATACGCCTCGAGTTACCGACAGGACCAATAACAAGAGCACGTGCCAAGCAACTACAAACTCAAGTGAACTTGCTACTTAATGAACATGTCATTGATTTTAATGAGAATTTTATACTACCTAAAAACAGTGTTTTGCTTGTGCTCAGGTTTGAAGATTCAGCGATGGACGGAGATCAAGAATATCGGTAATCATCCAAGGAAGGCCATCAAATGAGGAGGTCAAGGCGCTGGCCTATGGCCCATTCGGCCAAGGAGGAGAGAGCCAAGGCCCATACGACCAAATGAGGGGTCAAGGCCCAAGCGGTCAAGCACAAAGCCCATGTGGAGGGACCAGGAAGGAAGCCCAAGTCCGCGGCATAAGCAAAGAACCGAAGCGTGAGCAAGAACCTTGCTACTGATTAGGCCCGTGAATAGTAATCGCGCTACAGTACCATGCGTGAACAGTAATCACGCATGAATAGTCCACCATGAATAGTAAACACGAATAGCCCCTAGGCCAAGACTATATATTGAGGGTTAGACCCCCATTGTAATCTCAGACCACGTTTATGCAAAAGAATAGAACACAAGTTATTGCCTGTTCTTTCATAACAGAGTTCATGCGAGGACTTCTGAGAGAATTAGGCGATCAATTGTTCGTTCTGCATTTCAAGGTCAAGTTTGCTTTTCCGCTAGGAATTGAGGGCTTGGTGATCTCCGCTCGTGGTCTAGCGGCGATCATCCTGGTGCGTGTTGGCGAATATCCATAGAGCTACAAGTCCGTGCACTGGCGCGTGGTGTACAGCTGAGTGTTGTTCGTCGTCAAACACTATTTATCCACGGTTCTACTCGAGAAGATCGAGCCACCCCATATCATCGGGCACCAGTAACATGTCCCCATGAGTGAAGACCACACCCTGCAGTTCGTCCCATTAAGTTTTGTTTCCGAGAATGGGATCGCAGCGGATGAAACGAAAGCCATCGGTAGGCGGCGCTGGGTCGGCAAGCACTGCTAAACGACGTCTTGTTTTTCGATTTTTTCTTTCTGTTTTTTAAACGGGTCGGCTCACACTAGAAACACGCCGGGGGGGGGGGAGGGGGGAGGGGGAACCTAGTTCCCTTGCTGGTGGCAGGCGGCCCGAGCCCAAGCGAGGTTGACTGCGGCGACGGTGCTCTGGCGACGGATGACGACTTCAAGTCGGGCGGCGCTGCAGCAGCGTCGGGTGTCGAGATCGAGCGCGCGGGCGACGGAGGAACGACATGGTGGCGTTTCGTTGGCACAAGCGTCTCTAAGCGGCGGCATCGGGTCGGAGGTGGCGTGCTACGGCCAGCGTCGGGCGAAGGCATTGTCTGGCGTCGGTTCGGCCCACTTCGTCTTCGGGCGACGTCAGTGGGCAGCTTGGTGACGGTCGGTGGAGTGCAGCGGCGGCCTGGTGACAGCGTCAGGCGGCCTCTGGAGACAGCGATGCAGGGGAAGCTAGAATTCCCCCTGCTAGCGGCGGCGACGGTGGTGGTGATGGCGCGATGTGGCGACGAAAACAGCAAGGTTAGTGCCCTAGCTCTGATACCATGTTATGAATATTGTGTGTATATTCAAGAGGGCCCAATGAGCAATATATATAGGGAGTACAAGGGAATACCATATACAGATAAGGAAATACAAAGGACTCATATTCTAACAATTACCACCACTAGGCTTGCCGCCGTGCTCACCATGGGGTCAGGACCAAACTGTTGTCTGCACAAATTATATACTACCTAGAAGCATATGCGTTGTCTCAGTATGTTTCCTACAACATGATACTACGTATTATCTTCTTGATATTTTAGTTTAATCATATTCAACTTTGCATAGTGGCACAAAGCCACTTATTATGTTTGTTTACTTTTATTGACTTCAGATCTTTGAGAAGAAATTTGCTTCTAATCCATCTATGAAAAAAAAAGTTCCATGAGCCCTGCTCCTAATATTTTCATACTTGCGTGTGAAATTACATTGTGCCATATCGAACCTTTGTACAAACATCTCATCAAATATCATATATTTAACTTTCGAGTAAGCGTAGCGGCGCGACCATCTAGTTCGTTTATTTGTTGTCGAAATGGTTGCTATGAGCTCGACTGTGAGTTCCATCTTCCCGAAACTGATTTGGTTCTAGGAATAACGAATAACGAGCTTTCATTCTAAAACAAATTGATCGGCATAATTTCGAATTCACTTCCTTCGCTTTTTTGGATGAAATAATTCATTGTATTTTTTGGAGATATATGAGCATCTAGAGTTTTGCAAAATCCTACCGTACGAAATACCATCGAATTATATGTTGATAAATTCAAGGTATTTGTGTTGATTGTCATTCTCATCATGTACAATTTCTGAACCTTCAAGATCCTGTAAGTAGTAAATATATATTTTTAGAGTAAAGTAAGTCGTAGCCTTTTTAAAAAAAAGGAAAATAAGTTTGTGAATATGACAAAATCACATCGTTAGTTATTGGATCCTCCATTAAGCTCAAAAGGGCCCAATAAAGGCCCAATCGACCCTATAACTTCAGCCCACCACGTACTCGCGTGGTGGGACACAGCTAAATGGACCGCCTGGCCGGCATGGCACGGCCCGGCTAAGGCACGCACCCATTTAGGCACGGCCCGCTCGCCCGTGTACTATTCATGCTATGCAGCCGGCCCATGGGTAAGGTATGCTCAGAACGCGGCCGACGGGCATTCGTGGCCGCGTTTAAGGTTCGATGCAGACCCGTCTTATTGGCCCATCGAACAAGAAAAATCCAGAAAAATTATAAAATATGTATAATTCTAAAATAGACACGAAAATTAGAAATCTCATATTGAAAATGTAATAAAGAGCTTTATTAATGTCTAACTGGTCGCCTCGTTAAAACCTTCGCCAAGTAAAACTCAAAATGAGAAAATATTGGCAAAGGAAAAAGAGTCTGACCTATAGCTCTACAATTCTCTGAGACATGATACATCTTTGTTCTATGTGCGGTGTCATTGTCTAAGTACAAATTTTGAACACCTCCGACAACTCTGGATTTTCTACAGAGTGTTGTGTTATAAATCAGCTTGTTCCCGATCCTTCACGCTTAGAAGGATCTCCACTATCTCACTTGTGAGACTTGTTCTTCTTTCCTCCAATATTCTTCCGTAAAGACGAAAGCAAACTCGGAGGAAATCAGAGCGAGAGCAGTTAACACATCACGTGCAAGTATGGATAGCACGGGATATGTTAACTTATGGGCTTGCCACCATTACAAGATGTCGAAGCTTCTGCGTTGAAATCCACCATATCGCTGTCTGACATGGATAGTTCCCGCTCCTTATGGCTCTTGGCCGAGCGGTAAAGGTGCGTAAGAAGAAGAAGACGAAGATCTTGACCTGGACCTAGAGGAAGAGGCACCGAAGACTGTGCCCCCACATACTTATCTTCCCACTGGAGGTGGGGGCTACTGGAGGTCGTTGCGAGCGGACTCCCCGGAACTTATTTTCATACCTTTGGTAAACCTCGTTTAACCGAGAACGAACTCGCAAAATAGTTAGTATAGTCTAGCCCAGTAGCATCACTAAGAAGATCAAGTCTGATTACCAAATGCACCCATTTTAGCCCTAGGATCTAAAACAAATGCAAATGCATATAGGTAAGGGATTTCTCTCCAATATTTAAGGTATTTAGATTTCATGGAAACAATGACCTCACGTAAAACTAAGTCATTTTCATACATTTTCAATTGAGTAGCAATCAGAAATAGTATGCACAATGATAGGAGATGTTGGATAGTAGGCAATGGACAAAGCAACAGATTGCCTCGTAAAAATTTCTAAAATGATAAGTACCTTCAAAGAACGAACCAATGTTGCTCGATTAATAGCAAAGTACCGTCAATTGCTGAGATAGTGTGTTTGAATAAAAACAGAAAAGTGCTCTTGTATGGTAAAAGATGCTTAAGCATGAGGTAAGTAGAGTTCCACCTTACCTCCATGTCCAAACCGAACTTTCTTGGACGTACACCCATCGCCCTGCAAAAGTTCTTATATTGTGCTATTCTTACGTTAGAATTATGCAAGAAAGAAATCGCATCGCGAAAAGCTCTAATATACGGACTCAACCTCTTCAAACCACATTTGACTATAAGGTTGATAATATGACTAGCGCATCGTTGATGTAGCAAGAACGAATCGGCATATGTACTCAACACTGGAGTAAGAATGTCCATGGCCCTAGAGTTTGAAGCGGCGTTGTCTAAGGTAATTGCGAATATTTTATCTGTAAGACCAAAGTCTTCCACGACTTTGATAATATAGTTCGCAATATTCTCCCCCATGTGTGCTACATCAATTAATTTCAAACCTATAATCCTTTTTTCCATTACCCAGTCGTCATTAACATAATGCGCAACTACATTAAGATAATCCTATCTAACCCGACCACTCCATATGTCCGAGGTCAAGGCCACCGAAAATGTGCACGTACTAAATAGTTCCTTTATTTTATTACGACGTTCATTATAGTATTTCACTAGATCCCTTGTTGTTGTCTGTCTAGAAACGGAAGAAAATCTAGGATTATGCGCAGTCCTAATGTAATTTTGGAAAGAAGCAGACTCACCAAAGCCTAACGGTAAATCCTTAGAAGCAATTAAACGACAGAGAGATTGGCGGGCTACGAGGATCGTAGTCGACTAGATACCGTACCATCGGGGTTTGTATTGCATTGCGTCGCCTCATCGCCAATCCTTGCTTGGTTCGACACCTTGTAGCATGTCTAAGCAAGTGCCCCGTTCCACCTGTAGACTTTGCAAACAATTCATGGCGATAAATTTTACAAATAGCATATGGTACCTCATTTCCCGCTGCGTCTTGCCGGGTTGTCTTGTCGAAATTCTCCCACACTCCCGATGTAGATGACCTCGACCTCTTTGCTCTGGTTGCCGTTGAGCCTGATGCTGATGTCGAGCCTAATGACGGAACTCCAGCAGTTTGCTCCTTCGATGAAACCTCCGGTTTGTTTGAGGTAGCCGCAGCCGCCTCCATAGACGCAATTTCGTCCGATGAAAGTCCGAACTCACTAAGAGCAAAGCTATCGTAAGGACTGTCCATAACGAAAACTGCAAAATCGAAACTAACATTATTACTACTTTAATCTTAGCATAATAATAATTGACAATAAAAGTATTACAAAAATAGTATTGTACCTCTTTCGCTGACTTGCCGACGAAAATTGAAATTACCAAATTTTGGCACAAATTTTTTGAATTTTGCCAAATTAGCTCAACACGGATTTGAATTTGCACAACACAATTTCAAAGAGAGAATAGAGAATGAAGGGGTGCTGAATGAGGGGGGTATGATGCCTATTTATAGAAAAAATTTCGGAATTTTTCAAATTTTTTGCTATTTTTTAAGCCCCTAACGGTAAAAATATGCACTCAACGGTCAAAAAAAAATCATCTAACGGTAAAAAAACGATTTTTTACGTGCCGTCTTCTTGGCACGCCCACGACCCGACAAGCCCGACCGCTTCTTCTACCCCAGGCCATTGTCGCCTGCTTGGTTCGCCGCCTCCTCCCGTCCTCGCCTTGGGCTCGGCCTCGGCTCTCATGACGCCGCCGCCTCCTCGCCTCCCCAACATGACCCCACCGCCTCCACGCCTCCCGCGGTGGCGCGACCCACCGCCTCGCCAAGGGCAAGACGACCCCCACCTCCTCGCCTTGCCACGGCGCCGCCTCCTCGGCGCCGCCTGACCTCGTCGACTGGCCGCCTCCTCACCTCCATGCGGCGCCGCCTGCGTCGACCCGCCGCCTCCTCGCCTCCCGAGCCTGTCTCTCGGCGCCCGCCTCGACGACCCGCCGTCTCGACGACCCGTCGCCTCCTCCGTCCGCTCGGCCGCCGCAAGACTATCGCCCGCGCATTGCTCGACCGCATCCTCCTCCTCCGCTCTGGCGCAAGAAGAACGGCGCCGCGAGGCCATGACGCCTCGGCCTCTGGCCTCCTCCTCCTCCGCGGCGCCAGCGGCAAAGACCGTGGCTTGGCCTCCTCCTCCCTCCGCGATGTGCCCGCGCGCGCCGCTCGCTCGCCTCCACTTTGGCCGTGGCCGGTCGCCGCGGCCGGCTGCCGCCATTGCCGGCCGTGTCGTCGTCGTCGGGCCTAGCACTATTCGTGTCGTGTCGGGCCGGCCCACTGTGCCGAGGTGACGGGCCGGGCATGGCACGAGGCCTCGTGCCTGGTCGGCACGGCCTATAAACAGTACGTGCCGGATCATACTAGTGTCGAGGCCACAGTAGCAGGCTTCGTACCGGCCTATTTGACCCGGCCATTTGGCCAGCACTACGCGTGGCCGTGTGTAGTTCGGCTCCCCCGTTAGGGTTAGGATGCCTCCTCTAAAACCTCAAAATCACCACGCCGCCGCCCTTGCGTCTCGTACCAGTGACCCGTTCGCACCTGGTAAGGCCTGCAGCCGCCGGCCGCGGAACCCGAAGCCGGCGAGGTATGCGTCCGCTGCTTCCCGTCTCCGTGCTATAGCCTATCTGTCCGTTTAGTCGTCTATTGGTTTGCTGCTGTGAGAATTCACCTGCTGTTTGGTTTCGGAGAGCATCGGTGATGTTACATCCATCTTTACTCATCCTTGCACTTCGAGGGTTACCAGTGAAGACACCATTGGGGAATATGTAGTCTGAGATGCTCTAGTGTCCTTCCTTTGTCGGTTTGTTCTTTTGTTTGTGGCTTTCTGTGACTTGATGTCCTGGATCGATGATGCAACTATTATCTGCGTTATCTTTCTGCAACTTCTCAAGTATTGAAGAAGACATTACGTACTGAGATCCCAGGCACGCTCGACCTGTTACCGCTTATAAAGTTCTAAAACAATTTTTTGTTTTGTTTTATATGATCCAAGTCTTAATTTTCTCTCAGAATAATATACTCTGCTGCAGGAAAGGTCATGCATTTCCTTCAGTGTTTACATTGATGAATTGTACTTTTGAGGTCCATATGTTGGTGAATAAATTGTCCTAATATCATGTAAAGTACATTAGATCGTATTTTATGGAACATCTAAGCGAATAAAACAACTAAATGAACCGATTGTAGTTCAGTTTTTAAGTTCCGATTTCCTAATTGTAGATTGGTTTAATCGGTTTGCATTGCCCAAATTGAACTTTAAGAGGGATAATTTAACGTACACACCCCAATCGGTGTGGTACATTCTCAGAAAGGAAAAAAATGCAACTTTCTGCAGCTCTCTTTATGCGGGGAAACAAATCTAACAGACTAGCACACATGACAATCCAAGCATCCTTGCCTTCTGCTGTTGCCTTATGCATACTTAGTAACACAATGTAGCATCTTTAGTTTTTTTTTAATGTAGCATCTCTTGTGGGCACAAAAGTTTTGACTCATGCTTTTTATTCTGGGGAGCATCAATGATGTGCTACCTCTGTATTCATCCTTGCACTTTGAGGTAAGCTTACCAGTGAAGAAAACATTGGGGAAAATATTCTGAGGTGCTCCTTTTTTATTTCATATTTTTATTATTTGTAAACTCTTTTAATTCCACATTGGTAAAACCCCTCAAGTTAATGAAACATGACCTGCCCTCTTTGTTATTTTTCTGCAAGTCTCTACAACTACGAGACAAGTGCATCAACCACAACCAATAGGCAAAATTTGATATATGCCACTAAGAAACATGTCACTTCGAGATATGCCACTCAGTATGTTGAAATTAGAAATATACCACTCCTGTTTCTTCCTCCTTTGAAATTTGCCATTATCTCTACTTTTCTCCTATTTTCTTTTCTTTTCTCTTCTCTTATTTTCTTTCAATTCCCTACTGAACTACCTATTTTGCCCCTATTCTATTCGCCTCCATCCCTTCTGAACATGAATCCATCGGATTAAATCGAACGAACTGAGAGCACAGCACAGACACAGGCGCTGGCCCCTCCCCGTGCTCCCCGCCGGCCGCTGCATCCCAGCCGTGCCTCCCCCCGCTCCTCGCCGCACCAGCCCCCTAGCGCCAACCCCCGACTGGTTCTTGATGGCTTGGTCGGTTTCAGTATGCTCGACAAGGCTCAGGAGTATTTTGATCAGATGAGGGAGAAGGAAATTAGCCCAAGCATTGCAAGCTATGAAACACCGCTAAAGGCATACGTTGGCGCAGCGCGGTTGGATGATGCAGCCAAGGTTGCAAAGTGTATTCTTTTGGATGAGAAGGTGGTGTTCAGTGATGAGATGAGGGAGCTTTTGGAAGGTGCATTGCGTGAAGAGGGCAGGGAAGATGACATAACCAAGCTATAGGAGGATGTGGAGAGGGAGAAGGCTGAAGCAGCAGCTTGGGCGGCAGAAGAGAAGGTGAAGGCAGAGGCACTTGCCCGGGAAGAGAGGGAGAGGAGGAGGGCAGAGGCCGCTGCTAAGGACGAGGCTGCAGCTAAAGCTAGTTCTGCTGCCATTGAAGCTATCCTGTACCTGCACCTGCTGCAAACACTCAGGATGGTGGGTTTCTCAGTAAGCTAGGCATCAGTTCAGCTGGGAAGGTGCGCTTCAAGACAGTCCTCTTAGTACTGAAACAAAACAAGGAGAGGGGCAGGAATAATTTTGATGACCACGAGCCATCGTATCCTCCTTTGTTTTTAGCCATAAATCATAGGTGATAGCCTGTAATTTCATATCGATTTGAAGAGCTGAGATGCCTATAAAGATTTCAACTTTTGGTGAAATGACTAAACCTCTGGTTGATCATTTCTGTAACAGCAACTGATGCATAGAAATAGAACGATAGCCACAAAACTTTGATGCATAATCATTTGTTCAGTATAAATGCAATTGTGTTTCATTGTTTGTATTTGCTAGCAGTTCACCGTGTGTTGCAGAGTCCAATCTTTTATCAACTGCAACACAAACTACAGAAGAAAGCAGAAGGTGAGCGCTAGACATACTTGACCCCGAGCAGAAAGGGAGCACGGGGAGCGGCCGGCGGGGACGGTTGTGCCTGTGCTGTGCTCTCAGCTCAATTTAATCTGATGGATTCATGTTCAGAAGGGATGGAGGTGAATAGAACAGGGGCAAAATAGGTAGTTCAGTAGGGAATTGATGGAAAATAAGAGAAAAGAAAAGAAAATAGGAGAAAAGTAGAAATAATGGTAAATTTCAAAGAAGGAAGAAACTGGCGTGGCATATTTCTTATTTTAATATACTGAGTGGCATATGTCGAAGTGGCATATTTGTCAGTGGTATATATCAAATTTTGCCCAACCAATATATATCAAATGAAGACATAGGTTTTATATGAATGGACTACTATTCGTTGTTATGATGTGTATTTTTTTTTTTACTTGTATAGTTTTGGCTTAACCGTTCCCCTGGGAGGAACAATTCCAAAGGGGTCATGCTCATGCACGGTCACCTGTATGTTTTAATGTTGTGAGGTTTGGTGGCAGTGTCCACTGGAACCATTGGATTGGAGGAGGTTTGCCATGATTTATGTTGGATTTGTTGCCATGATTTGATTATACCAGTTATGTCCATATATCATTTCTTCTGTGCTATGATGAAATCACAACTGCATAGCAGCTAGGGTCCTAGGGAGCACATATGCGGAATAATTTTCTAATTTTGCTGAGTCCTTAACATGGTGTTAAACTGTATTATTGTTCCCTGCTTGTTATCTTGTTTGCTTTTGTTCTTCACTATCAGATTATTTGTTGTATGTGCATGGCCTGTATAGACGGTTTCTTACTTTCTTTTTCCTTTGAAGTTGTATAGAATAATTTCCGATACCATTTTATCATGTATAGTGGCTTGTATATAGTTAGATTATCCCGGATATCATATATGGTACCTGTGATCAAAGCCTAGCATGTCAGGGTAGTGCCCTCAAGGCCTCAACAGCCCAGCTTTAACTGCCAAGGAACATTGTGGATTGGAGTGTCATAGCAATTTCACTGTATGCCCCGTTTGAATCTATGATCAATTAGTGTTCATGACTGCTTTTCGTATAAGCTCCCTTTTTTTCAATAGGTTTAACACATACGTTTTGTTCACTGTATATGTATCTTCTGTTGCGCTGTGATGGCTTAAGATTGTGCTATCAAGTTGTCTGCTCGATGCCTTGATTATGTATTCATTTTCAATATATTGTATATGTGTTCAATATACCTTAAAAGTTATCATGAATTTTGCTGCAAGAACCAGCCTTGGTCTGGTGCACTGAAAGAGAAGTACTAGTAACTTTTCGTTCCTGAAATGGAATGTGAAAACTTTACAATGCTGAACCGGAATGTGATATGTAACAATGCTTTGATTGGTGGTTGATGGTGTTTGGTGGTGAGACGGGGATACGTGCTGTTCAGAACAAGCAGCTGCCCCTGTTTACCTGCAATTGGCAGTTTGGTAGTGGCTCCGGGTAGCCACGAGTTCACAAGGAAATACTATTGGAATTTACTACGCTAACCACAGCACTGATTCTTTCCAAGACTTGCATGGCATGTACTGATATAACCTAATCAAAGTAATCAGTGATGATCGTGCGAGGAACTGATTGCTGTAATATATCGTTCTCCTTCCTCTCCAGCCTGGCGACCACAAAATGCAATTCATACACTGCAATACCTCGTTGCTCTTGCCGAATTGAATAGCCTGTGCACGGCGCGATCGATGTACGTGCTAGCTAACGTGTGAGCTGAGATCATATCACTCCTAATTTATTTACATCTCCCCAATGAAACTGTCCCATACGGTAAGGTGCGACACTTCAGACAAACAAGTGCGCACTTGAATCGACCGAAAACACCTGAGGAAGCTAGGGCCAGGAGACAAATGGCAGGCAGTTGCTCTTCAGGTAGCGTGCCCGTGCCGCTTCGTTTCGTTAACTTCACCCGGCCTGCCTCAAAGAATCACCACGTACGCCGCGGGCGGCCACACCCCTGCCTTCCTGGATGTATATAAACGCACAGCTCTCTCCTATCCCTCACCATCTCATCCATCACAAGCCAAGTCGTAGCAACACAAGTACAAGCTACTCTTCTCTAGCACTCCTCACCGATCTGTAGTTGCTACTTGTAAGCTAGCTCGGTGTGCATCAATGGCTTCCTCCTTCGCCGTCGCTCTTGCGCTCCTCGTCTCCCTCGCCGTCCTTGTCCAGTCAGCTCTTGGTACGTACGCGTACGCACGGCTGCAATTGCTTAGGTTAAGTTCGTTTCATCTAGTACTAAAGAGTGCATGCATGCATCTGTGAACTATATGCATAAATGCAGGTGATGGCCTGGTGTGCGAGCAGCTGCCGCCGGACGTGTGCGCGTTCGCCATCTCGTCGGGCGGGAGGCGGTGCGTGCTGGAGAGCACGCCCGAGGGGGCACACCGGTGCCAGACGTCGGCGGTGGCGGTGCGGGCCCTGTCCGGCTGGGTCGAGACCGACGACTGCGTGCGTGCCTGCGGCGTCGACCGCGCCGCGCTCGGCATCCCCGTCGCCAGCGCCGCCGCGGACGACGGTCGCTTCGTGCGGGCGCTGTGCTCCCCGGCCTGCTACGGCGGATGCCCCAACATCGTCGACCTCTACGCCACCCTCGCCGCCGGTGAAGGTGCGTCGCAGCGCCTGATCATGCAAACAGGCACCGATCGAAGATATACTATTAACATTGTGCATGCCAGCTTTGACTTTCTTGTCTATGTGCATGATCGATTGGTCTTAAATGGATGCAGGTATGTCGCTGCCAGCGCTGTGCGAGGCGCAGAAGAACGTGGGCAGCCGCCGTATGATGGCGGGGATGTCGCCGGTTGGTGCTCCGGTCGGGGCTCCGGTTGGCGCGCCAGCCCCTATTTGAATGAACTCACGAACGTATATATTTGTAATTGGTGCATAGATACGAGACTACTAGTGGCTATCCAGATTTATAAAGTAGTTATAGCTGAGACCCGCAAAGTTGATTACTCGATCATTATTCTGTATCAGAGAAAGATGGTCTCTGCGCGACAAGTCTGTCAAATCTTGGGTGTACCGGAGAACATTCTGTCGTTTTTTAGAATGAAATAAAGCGTTGCATCCATGCACTGTACGCGTGTCAATGATCGGTGCGTTACTAACATTAAAAGACGGAAGTAAGGGAGGCCTCCGGCGCACACTATGTCACCCCGAAAAGCCTGGCCGTCGGATCGCACCCACGCCTGCTCGTGCCCGCCCGATCCCTCCCGGTGTGCGTCGTGGGAACGCGCGGTTGCGCGCGAGCCACGTATGTCCTGATGCCCACGTCTCCACCAGCCGCTCGGCCGTCTTGCTTCCTCCCCGCGCATCCCGTCTTGCCGGCTCTACTTCGCGCCCTTCTCCTCCTCACCGGCTCAGCTCCGCGCCTCTGCTCTCCCCTACCCCCACATGCCCTCTGCTTCCTCCCCACGCTGGCTCGGACCCGTGTCGTAACGCTCCTCACACTGGTCGCCGACGTCGCCTCGACGTTCCTGTCGTTCCGGCGAACGCCTCCCACTCTCTTCCATGTCATGTCGTGTTCCGCAGCACCACGAGCGAAAACCCTCAAAAGATTTTTCTTTTCCTCCACGGGTCGACGTCACGTCGCCATCTTTCTCGGGTCCGGCCACCGCTCGCCATCCGGACCACCGTCCTTTCCCCGGTGAGTATTGCTTCGATTCCTCTCCGCTTGAGCACCCCAACGGCCTCCCCTTTCTTCCCCCACCGTTCTTTTGGCCTCTCCTTTGCCCACCAAACGACGCTGCGTGAATCCGATTGCGTTGCCATAGACCCACGTCATCGGAGGCACGCGGGAGAGAGGCGTGCTGGCGCCCTCCCTCCTCTCTCATCCCTGGCAAATCCATCTCCTCCTCGCGCTGGCTCGAGCCCCGCGCTGCGTGGCCCAGCCGCTCCCCCTTTCCACCTCCTGTTCCCCTCCCCTCGGCTCTCCCTCCGCCATCGCATCGCCCTTCTCCTCCTCCTTGCTCCTTCCCCTTTGCTTCCCGTCTCCTCCCTCTCCGTCCGCTATAGATATGCTCCCGCGGGTCTCTTCCCATCGCATCCACGCCTTACGTCGTGTAGTGGGTCACCCTTCTCCTCCTCCTCGCTCCTTCCCCTCCACCTCCTGTGTCCTCCCTGTCCGTCCGCCACTGATCTAATGCAATACTGTATAGTTACTTGAAATATTTGACATGCAAGATTCCTGATGCTAAAGTTGTCTGCCATGTGAATAATTTAGCTTGGGCAACCAGGTACTGTGAAATTTGCAGCCAACTTAATTAGGTTGTTGGCTTACCAGAACAAGGTATGTTTGCTGTACCATTCTAGAGCACAAGAATGTTAACGTTGTTGTTCATTCACCTTCATGAAGTCATGACATTTCTTTCTGATATGTGTTATCCATGTCCAGAACATGTTACAAGAATAGAAAGTATCTTATTCATGGCTTTTGTGAGGGAAAATCATGGCTTTTGTGAGGGAAAATGAAGTGTACCTTCAACTGTTTATTTTATTTGGTCACAGTTTTACCATGATTGAGAAAATAGCTCAAAACATTAATTACAAAGTCCAGACTCTAGGATCATAGAGCGCATACATCATTTTTGGTTACTCAGATGCTCCCTTCATAGTCTTGCGCAGTTGCGCTTCTGATGCATCTCCTAACATGGTTCTTTTATGCTCATCTTTATAGAAGTTTGTGGTGAAGGTGGTTTCCCTTGCTATGGCCCATGATGGTGCCAGCGGAGGGGTTGTTGGTACAGTTACTGTAAATGCTCTCTTATCTCATGCAAATCATCGTGCTTTGCACTGCCTTTGCACCTTTTGTTGATATCAGAAAAACCTAAATGTGGTGATTTTAATGGATTTTGTACTATCACCTAATTTTTTGCACATCTATTTGACACCTGTGCCTTGTGAGGGCTTTAGAAATTTAATCAGTTCAAACATATCTTGATCATTTAGTTTCTGTATGACCAAGATCATTTTCTAGACTGATGGATACTGGTGCATGTACTTTGTGGTGAAAGTGAAATCAAATTATTTTCTAGAACTGTTGTGGGACCAAGTTTTTTTTACCTAATCCAGTTGCTTATCAGATTCATTTAGTGATTTGTTCTTTGTTTGCTTTGCTTTCATTGTCTTTTGCACTTTTTTTTGCTAATGTTTTATTTGTAAAACTATGGTAATGCAGTAGAAAGTAAAATAGAAGTTGAGATACATCTATCATTTTCTTTCCAACTTTATTTTGCTAGAAAATATTGTTTTGATCATTGATTGCTGATTTGACCGTGGTACAGATAAACGCCGATGGTGTTAAGAGGAACTTTTACCCAGGTGACAAACTACCCTTTGTGGCATGAAGAGTGGAGCCCGAAATCATTGCTTGATATACTCGCTCTTGAGAACCTTGACCCAATGGCGATAAATTTGCCCTCCAGCCATATGCCTTTATTTGTCAAACTTTAGTTGTATCTAACTGGTTCTCCTGATTTTAACTGAAGAATTGGATATTCCTGCTAGATTATGCCGCAACGACATTTTACTCTTTGTTATTCCTGGTTTCTCCGCACCACATTTTGTGTCTCAGGTAGTGTTCGGTAATAGTTACTGAAATGAGGTTTGTCATGGTGGAGTGTTGTGATGTTACTATGATGAGAGTGAATTATGCATGTCGTGGTTGAATTATTGAGATTCATCTTTAAGCTGGATCTAAAGCTCACAATGGAGATGATGCAAGCACATCTCTATCATGTAATAGTTATTAGGGGTGCAAGGGCCCGATTTGGTCCATTGGACCTCATGGCCTGTTCCCAAAATTTTTGCACCAAAGGTATTAGGCTAGACATTTGAATGTTTATGATCATGTCTGCATGCTTTGATCGAATTGTTGGCAATCTCCTAGGCTAATTCAGTTACCATTGGAATCTAGCATAATATTATAGAACAAATTATGAATGAGCAATAATATCATCTTCCTTAGTCTAGAATCTTTTTGCATGACATGTGTACATGTTTATATTTCGTTACCGAGATTTCCATAACAGATTCATCGGCATTCCGGCTAGATAACCTTTTGATGTAATGAGCTTTAATTGACAAGACAATATAGGAAGCGAAACACAGAAGTACTTAAAATGAAAGCAAAAGCTGCTCCAAAACCCAAATATGCCATGAAGTTCGATTGTCTTTGATGTGCCACAAGACATGATGCATCAAAAGTTTTGATCTCGTGATGATGACCAAGATTTGGTGTGCGGATGAGGTTTTGACTAAAGATATTTTTCCCTCCCTATTTTTATTCTCTCTCTATGCTACTAATACAGGGTGGTATATTAGGATTGGAGTGATTGATCATACCTCCCTCTTGGGCAAGAAGGTTGCACGACCAAAATAATTTTGTCCATGACATCATGGTGACCACAAGGAGTTCAAAGACAACCATCTGGTTTTGGTCTTATTATATTCTCTGATAGACCTTGAGATCGGTAATGAGATACTGTGTGCACACAAGCAATCCATGAATTGTTCTATTCTAGGTGCTACAAAAAAACAGCCTCAACGGTTCGATTCTAACTTTTTTAAGTTTAAATTTTGCATGAATTGGCTTAGAGGCTGCACGAAAGGTTTTCTCTTGGGCTATAATTGATCGCTGGAAGAATCTTTCTGCACTGCATAGGTGTGCTTGGCTGTTAGGTTTAAATTCGATGTCTCTGTTGTGATAGACAACAACATACATGGACTAATCAGATATCACATTGTTAAATCTGAGGCTAGAGATAATGTAGATATGTACACATGCTATATTTCCTTTAAATTATTGCGCATGCTAAATTACACGTCAGTCACACAATTGCAGTCATACTTTCCATGATTAAATTGATTTATTGCGAGATACTACTAGATGGAATACTCCTATGTACTCATCCTTCTCCTCGAAGAGTTCGATGTGAGTATCTCTAATCCTCCTCCTCCTTCCATTCTAAGATGTATGTTACTGTTGTGTTACTTGACGATCTGTTTTTGTTATTGTAAAATTGGTTTTGTCTTTTTAGATACGTTCGAGTTTTCCATTGCACACGAGTAGAAAAAAACCATAGTGATAGAGGTACCAGCTTAGGTGGCCACATCTTCTGATTTTAAAGGACTTCCTTTTATTTTAGATTCCTATTCATTAACTATGTGTAATGCTAATTTGTAGATGTTGTAGGTTCACATTTAGATACCTATAGACTACTGTGTTATCAATAGTTGTTGTTGAACTCATGTGTGGGGAGACAACTATTCACCACCTAAATGTCAATAGGTAAATTACTTAAACACGAAAAGAAATACACGTTAATAGCAAATTTTCCTTATCCTTTTGCAAATCCGTACATGTTTTTGGTGCACACCTTATTTCACTTGAATTTTTTATTGTATGTCTTTTGCATCATTAAAGTGCATGCGCCCCGATTTACTTTGTACCAAGTGTACATGACTATTTTCCCTCTGAACAGTATACATAATTTTCATGCTATTAGGGTGTCACGTATGCTTTAGTAAGGCACACGATTATTTCATAAAATAAATGCATACATATTATGATCATGCAACCGACATTCGTACTCTGTCCCTGAATAAATAAATAGAGTCTGAGAGTTATTTAAGATGTCACATGTATTCTTGCTGAACTGTTTGTTTCCTCAGCAAATATCCTTGACCCACACTATACTAGATAATCTCTTTGTTTGCGGAACTACATGAACTATCTATACAAAAATACAAATACCTTGCTCTCATATATAATGCAAAACTGATAGCTTGCATATTATCTTTTTGTTGAGTTGGATGGAAGATGAATGTTGTGTTTGTTTGTTGTGACTGGAAGTGAGGCTTTGTTGGGTTCATAATTCGAAATAGTTAAATGTGAGCATCTCTAATCCTCATCCTCGCATTGTAAGATGGAATTTTTTCTCTATCTATTTTCCTTACTGTAGAACGGGTTTATTTGGATTTGATTTGTTGAAATTTATCTTCGCAGAAGAATGCAAGATTACCATGTCGATGGATGTTCCGGCCTAGGTACCTATTTTTCTGTTTTATTTGACGTTCATTTTTTTTTCATGTTTGTATTCATTATGCTTATGTAATGCTGCTTTATACGTATTGTACATTTGAATTTATATACTACTAGGTTATCTATTATTAGTATTAAACTCATGTAGAGAGGGACAGGTAACTAAATATTAACTTATCTATAGCATTGCGCTTGGCGATGGTCCATGTCAGTGCCTGACAAAAAAAAAACTAGAAAAAAACAACGACATCAAAGCCCCTGCGCCATTTGGCGCGGGTTAACTTCTAGTGTGTTATAACACAGTTGAACTCCACTCCATAGCCTGGGGTGGGGGCACTTTCCCATGTGCCTCGCATTTTCTGATCACCTCAATTTCTTGATGTCGCATTGCTTGCCTCTGCCGGAACGGCGCGCGAGCGTGCTGCGGCTTGAGCATGGGGATGCTAGGCGATGGGCATCCCAGCATTGGCAACTATATAAGTTACCCATTTCGCCTACGTATCACTTCCGTCGGACATCCAGATGCATTTGGCGACGTCGATGCCGGCGGCGAAGATGGTGCAGACGCCATCTCGCTTACTTGCTATCTATATAAGTTACCCAACCAATTAACTAAAACTGCCTTGTAAACACATTAATTATATAAACAAATAGAAGTTACCCATTGAACTTAAATATATAGAATACGTAGTAAAGAAAATAGAAGTTACCCAAATAGTGAGTTGTGAGAGTGAAGGGGGGTAAGGGGAGGGTAGTATGGTCATGCACAGGGCAAGCCAAAGAGTCACAGCCGAAAGGCTCAACATTAACATCAGAAACATATCAATAAACAACATAAAGCACAGATGATTGATGATAGTGTGTGCTCTCAGAAGGAGAGTTGCAAAAAAACAAGTCTTTACCATCTCAACCCTATTGTCTATACTCTTCATAAATTAAACATGACAATACAGATTCAAAATTTGAGCTCTAAATAATACTTTACTGGAATGTCAAATGACCTCAAAATCAAAAGATCATAGAGTAAACTTTCGGTCAAACAGGGAACCAATGTTGATTATACACAGAACTTGAAAAGCCTTAGTGCAACTGAATACAAAGCACAAGATCAGCAAGATTGCTACTTGGACAACAGAAGGTCTAACCAACAGGACTGCTAGTAACCACCAGAGCCAAAATGCTTTACAACTAGTTCCACTCAAAGGTGACAGATTGACAACAGATAAAGATGACAGTAGTAAGTAACAAAGTAGAGCTCAAATATGAATTTATTATCAGTTCAATTTCAGTATTTGACCATCTTCATCATAGACTAGAAGACCCACCATCACCCTCAATGCCCAAGAACACCCACCATGGCCATAATTTCATCATATCTAGCACAAATACCATTAATATTGAAGAATTTGCATATAATATGGAAACATATTTTATACAAAAAAATAGAAGTTACCCAACCAATTAACTAAAATTGCCTTGTAAAAATAGAAGTGCTATATTTAATTAACACTGCTGACTATTCATGTAGAGTATCTATTACTCAAATAGTATCAAACGATACATTCAAATCAATAGACAATACATTCACAACAAATGGAAGCATATATAATTCTTACTACCCAAGGAAGTCTCCAATATAGCACTAACATTCTTTTGTTCATTCAAGAAAATATAAACAGCATACTTTGAATCAATGTATCAAACAACTGGACAGCAAATTCAATGAAACAAAAAAAAGGATTTTACAAACATAAACATGGATATGATTTGCCAAAAGAACATACAGTGACAAAAATGGTATTAAGCGAGACACTGATTTAGAAATAGCATGCATAAACTTAATATTCTTACCACAAATAAGTAAATCTATAATCTAAAATACAGTCTAAATATTATTCTTGACACATATCAGTAGGTTAAACTACATAAAACTTTACATGCATTCATCAATCAGCAACATAGTATCACATAGAACATTCAAACTGCATTCATCAATCAGCAACATAGTATCACATAGAACATTCAAACCCTAGCTACATAGTATCAACAAAGCAACGACGAAACACACCGTCGGCCGCTGGAGAGGATGGAAGCTGGAGAACCAGAGGAGGCACTGGAGCCGGCGGCGCGAGGGAGTACCGGAGGAGGCACTGGAGCCGGCGGCGCGAGGAGGGAGTCGGTGACAGGGCGAAGAGGAGGACGGTGATGGGCAGTGGAGGAGGCAGTGCTTTAGTGGAAGAGGAGGCGACGGGTTGCGTCGGAGGAGGGAGGCAGCCGCTCGTCGGGCTGGAGTCGAAGGAGGATGGCCCAGAGCTGGCGACGAAGTAGGGGGCGGCCGGGTGTCGGTCAGGGGTGGCCGTCGGGGGAGGAGGCTTAGTGGAAGAGGAGGTGAATGGGTGCTTCAGTGGAAGTACGACGATCAGTAAGGGCAAAAACCCTAGCGGTTCCCTCCTTATAAAGGGATATCACAGATGGTTCTATTATGGATATCCCCTTCTGAAAGGGATTTCTCACAAACCTCCTTCATCCCCTTTCTCCACAAACTCCAAATGGCTTCCCCTCTCGTGCCGGCTGTATTGGCCTACATTGTGCTTGATTACTCGCACCTCTCTGATCGCAACCTAGCCCAAGCTGCGGACAAGCCTTCCGTTCGCAATGTCATCTATTGTAGGCCCTCCGATCTACCGGAGACCATAGCGGCCATCATCTGTCGATTGGATCTCCTCCTCAGATGGACCAATGTGAGGGTCTGCGGCATCCAGTGAGTAAACCTAATCGTGGAGATCGTCCTATGGAACTACTTAGTCCACACCGAGGATGCAGCCCGGAGAGTCAAGGACAACATCCGAATTGCAGGAGAGCGGGTCGACCTCGCCGAGACGGAGGAGACCAGGGTTGATAGCCTCTAGGCTATATGGGGCTTGGTTTCAGAGTCCGAACAGCTACAAGCGCGAATCGAGCATGCAAGGTCGCAGGTGGAGGCGTTTGATCTAACAGTTGCAGATCCCACCACCACTGAAGCCGACGAGAAGGCTTACGAAGATTTGAAGGCTAAGATAGGATCGCTAATCCTTTTTTTATCGTCTGTGATGTAAAAAGGATATGGTCTTTTTTATCGTCTGTTTATTACAAGTGCATAATATTATCATTTCACATTACAATGAAGTCCACATTGACATCAAAATCAGAGATGACAAATCCATAACACATGACAATTCCACATTGACATCAAAATAAGATATTACAAGTCCATAACACATGGCAAGTCCACATTGACGTGTCTCATGTTATGGAATAAATTACAATGGAGTAAATTCTTAATTAAAATATAGCCCTTCATGATGATCGACGCGCATATAGCTAGCTTCCTCACTGAGTTCTTCCTCGAGCCTGATGTCATCTCCGAAAGGAGGCAACTCGTCAAATTGATTGTACTCTTCCTCATCCACGACATTTTCAACTCCAACAATCCTTCTTTTTCCATGAAGAACTACGTGGCGGTTCTTATTTGCCGGGTCCGTTACATAAAAAACTTGAACAACTTGCTTAGCTGGTACGAATGGTTCGTCCTTGTATCCGACACGTTTGAGGTCCACAGTAGTGACGCCGTACTTGTTGACCTTCACACCTTGCGGAAGTTTAACCCAATGGCATCGAAACAGGGGGATCTTAAAAAGTATGTAGTCGAGCTCCCGCTTCATACACAGCCAAGGAGGAAGGTTGTACATACATAGATTGACGAGCCAGGTGCTCTGTCGGTTGCTCATGTTACTGAAAGGATTCATTCCATCTGTACTCAATCCTAACCTTATGTTCCTTGGTTCCGCACCGAACTCTTCGAAGCTCCGATCGAAGTTTCTCCACTAGGCAGAATCAGTAGGGTATCTTAGCTTTCCATCTTTCTTACGCTCCTCCAAGTGCCAACGTAGCAATCTTGCCTCCTTTGGGTTCGCAAATAAACGCTTCAAATGTGGGATCACAGGCAGATATCACAACATCTTAGCAGGAGGTCCTTGCTTCACCTTATCAGTATTCTTACGCTTGTATCGGGATGCTTTGCACACGGGACATACATGCATGTCTGCATACTCTTTACGGAAGAGGATACAATCATTCAGACATGCATGTATTCTTTCTGCTTCCATTTCCAATGGACAAAGAACCTTCTTTGCTTGGTAGGTGGTGCTGGGCAACACGTTTCCCCCCGGAAGGATGTCCGCTAGGAGACCTAACAGCACCGTGAAACTCTTGTCGGACCAACCATTGCTTGCCTTCAATTTCAGCAGTTCAAGCACGATTGACAACCTTATGTATTCCGGCATGCAGCCAGGGAACAAAGGTCTCACTGAGTCCTCCATTCAGCCCTCGAATTTACAAAACTCACTCTCACTGTAGTTCTCTTTTGCATCGCGTAGCATCTAATCCAGATTGTCATCGTGCGACCTATCCTCATCAAAAACACAGTCCACATCCGGCATATCGTTGACTTCCTCTGTGATGTCATCATTATTAACTTCTTGTATAATCTGCTCTTCACCGTGACTGGTCCAACATGTATACCCTTTTTTGAAACCCCTTCGAATCAAGTGCGCTTCGATCTGCGTCGGGTTATTAAACATCTTTAGATTACCGCAATCAATGCATGGACAGTACATAAATTTTATCTCCTTCCTCAACATATCTTGCTCGGCGGCTCTTCTAAAAGCAAACACGCCATTAATATACTCTTGACTCACACGGTTCACACCGTACATCTAGTTTCGGTCCATCTACGCTACGCATGTAACAAATTAGTGTCAAATTAGATTAATAAACCGCAAGTACGTACTCTTCCTATTGACCAAACATACTTATATTGATTAGCGATTAACTTATAGCAAACATAAAGGGTTATAGATTACTACCCTCGGAGCTCACGACGAAAATACTAAATATCCCTCGAGATTCCTCTCCTTCTCCTTCTCCTCCCTTCCTCGTTTCCTTCTCCTCCCTTCCTCCTTCCTTCCCTTCCTTCTCCTCTCTAAGTTAGCGCAATGGGGGAGGACGTAGGTGGCAGCTCAAATGGGAATGGGCAAGGGGTCTGTCGGGACCAGGTATTTATAATGCCAGCCTATCACAGGCGGTTCTTATTACGAACCGTCTGTGATATGCAACTATCACAGACGGTTTTTTATAGAACCGTCTGTGATAATTCATAGCCGGTCTTTGTTAAGAACCTTCTGTGATAGCGGAGATTATCACAAACGGTTCTATTAAAAAATCTTCTGTGATAGATGCGTACCACCGACGGTTCCTTTCGAACCATCTGTGATAAGTTCAACACAGACAGTTTCTTTTGAACTGTCTGTGATGAGGCGTCCACTATTGCATGTTTTGTAGTAGTGACGGCCTCAATAGCTTAGCTTTAACTGCCAAGGAACATTGTGGATTGGAGTGTCATAGCAATTTCACTGTATGCTCCGTTTGAATCTATGATCAATTAGTGTTCATGACTACTTTTCGTATAAGCTCCCTTTTTTTCAATAGGTTTAACATATACGTTTTTCACTGTATATGTATCTTGTGTTGGCTGTGATGGCTTGAGATTGTGCTATCAAGTTGTCTGCTCAATGCCTTGATTATGTATTCATTTTCAATATCTTATATATGTGTTCAGTATACCTTAAAAGTTATCATGAATTTTGCTGCAAGAACCAGCCTTGGTCTGGTGCATTGAAAGAGAAGTACTAGTAACTTTTCGTTGCTGAAATGGAATGTGAAAAATTTACAATGCTGAACCGGAATGTGATATGTAACAATGCTTTGATTGGTGGTTGATGGTGTTTGGTGGTGAGATGGGGATACGTGCTGTTCAGAACAAGCAGCAGCCCCAGTTTACCTGCAATTGGCAGTTTGGTAGTGGCTCCGGGTAGCCACGAGTTCACAAGGAAATACTATTGGAATTTACTACGCTAACCACAGCACTGATTCTTTCCAAGACTTGCATGGCATGTACTGATATAACCTAATCAAAGTAATCAGTGATGATCGTGCGAGGAACTGATTGCTGTAATATATCGTTCTCCTTCCTCTCCAGCCTGGCGACCACAAAATGCAATTCATACACTGCAATACCTCGTTGCTCTTGCCGAATTGAATAGCCTGTGCACGGCGCGATCGATGTACGTGCTAGCTAACGTGTGAGCTGAGATCATATCACTCCTAATTTATTTACATCTCCCCAATGAAACTGTCCCATACGGTAAGGTGCGACACTTAGCAGAAACAAAAGGCCGGGCGGGTACGGCAGGCAGTTGCTCTTCAGGTAGCGTGGCCGTGCCGCTTCGTTTCGTTAACTTCACCCGGCCTGCCTCACAGAATCACCACGTACGCCGCGGGCGGCCACACCTGCCTTCCTGGATGTATATAAACGCACAGCTCTCTCCTATCCCTCACCATCTCATCCATCACAAGCCAAGTCGTAGCAACACAAGTACAAGCTACACTTCTCTACCACTCCTTACCGATCTGTAGTTGCTACTTGTAAGCTAGCTCGGTGTGCATCAATGGCTTCCTCCTTCGCCGTCGCTCTTGCGCTCCTCGTCTCCCTCGCCGTCCTTGTCCAGTCAGCTCTTGGTACGTACCCGTACGCACGGCTGCAATTGCTTAGGTTAAGTTCGTTTCATCTAGTACTAAAGAGTGCATGCATGCATGCATCTGCGAACTATATGCATAAGTGCAGGTGATGGCCTGGTGTGCGAGCAGCTGCCGCCGGACGTGTGCGCGTTCGCCGTCTCATCGGGCGGGAGGCGGTGCGTGCTGGAGAGCACGCCCGAGGGGGCGCACCGGTGCCAGACGTCGGCGGTGGCGGTGCGGGCCCTGTCCGGCTGGGTCGAGACCGATGGCTGCGTGCGTGTCTGCGGCGTCGACCGCGCCGCGCTCGGCCTCCCCGTCGCCAGCGTCGCCGCGGACGACCGTCGCTTCGTGCGGGCGCTGTGCTCCCCGGCCTGCTACGGCGGATGCCCCAACATCGTCGACCTCTACGCCACCCTCGCCGCCGGTGAAGGTGCGTCGCAGCGCCTGATCATGCAAACATGCACCGATCGAAGATATACTATTAACATTGTGCATGCCAGCTTTGACTTTCTTGTCTATGTGAATGATCGATTGGTCTTAAATGGATGCAGGTATGTCGCTGCCAGCGCTGTGCGAGGCGCAGAAGAACGTGGGCAGCCGCCGTATGATGGCGGGGATGTCGCCGGTTGGTGCTCCGGTCGGGGCTCCCGTTGGCGCGCCAGCCCCTATGTGAATGAACTCACGAACGTGTATACGACCAGGATTTGTAATTGCTGCACAGATATGAGATTACTAGTGTCTAGTGGCTATCCAGATTTATATAGTAGTTATAGCTGAGACGCGCAAAGTTGATTACTCGATCATTACTGTATTAGCGAAAGATGTTCTCTGTGCGACAAGTCTGTCAAATCTTGAATGCACCGGAGAACATTCCGTTGTTTTTAAGTATGAAACAAAGCGTTGCATCCATGCACTGTACGCGTGTCAATGATCGGTGCATTAACTACTCTTAATTCCTGAGAGAAAGGGCTGCATCCCATGCTATCTACCTCATCCAAAAACCCCCGTCGTCAGATTGTGTCCTGGCGTTTCCGCGTTGTCCGATCGGCTCCGCTCGCGCGCATGCTATCTCAAGCGTCAGATCGCGCTCCGCCTGCCCGAGCCCGACGCCTATTCGCACCTCTGCCTCCCCTCCGGATCCCCTTCTGCGCCACCACGCTTCCTTCTCGCCCTTCGCTCTCTCTCGCGCGCCTGCTCACTCGTCTTCTTCCCCCGTGCCACCTCGCCAGTTCCTCCTCCTCCCCGCTGCCGCTTAGCGTCTTCTCTCCCACGACCGATCGCGCCTTCCTCTTGCGCGCTCCTCTCTCCCGCGCGAGAATGCTCGCCTTGCCTTGTGCTGCCTGGCCTCCGGACTCCTCTCCGCCTCCTCATCCTCTCCGACGTTTCCTCCTCCCCGCTGCCGCCGCCGGTATCCTCTCGCCTCCTCGCTCCTCTCCTCTTCCCCTCTGCCTCCCTCTGCGTTCCCAATAGTTTGTCTCAGGACTCCTCTTCGCGTCCTCCTCCTCTCCGCTGTTTCCTCCTCCCCTTCGCCACCACCGCCATCGTCTTGCATCCTCAGTTCTCTCATCTTCTTCTCCGCCTCCCTCTCTGCTCCCTCATCGCTCCCTGTGCCTATCGCGGGTGGTCCTCGCTCTCGGCGCCTCGTGCGCTCACTCCCATCCTGCTCCCATGGCCTTCCCATTCCCTCTCCTCAAGCCACGTGTGGCCACGCCTTCCTCCTCGCTCCTCTCCTCTTCCCCTCTGCCTCCCTCTCTGCTCCCCCCTCACTCCATTTGGGAAACAATGCTACCACTTGATCAGCCTATGCAGTCCAAATCCACCAGATCTAACCCCATCTGCTTCCTTGGAAGTCAATGTCTTGTTGCCACCCCCTCCAGCTCTTCCATCTCTTCACCAAAATAAGGAGGTTAAGGTCCCTGAAGATGAGCAGAAGATGGGTAGTAGCAGAGCAGACATGTTACTGTGGAGGCAACATCGATATTGCTAGTCGGTGTCTCAAAGGAAAAGTTCGATGCAATCAAAACCCAGTGCTTTCTGAGCTTACCTGGTAATGTGAATCCAGTTCTTGAATTCAGCTATTTGATGCCATTTGGAGCTATGCGTGCTTGATACTTGAAATGTTTAGAGAACTCATTGTGATAGTTGGAATATTTCACCGGCTGCTTTCATTCACAACTTCGTGGGTGAAATTACTATAAAGATAGTTGCATTGAGTGTTCATTTCTGCTGGCTGCTGATTAGTTATTTGCAATTTTTATATCAGATGATTGTCATGTCTCAATACGTATACGTAATTGTTGGGTCCCTGAGTATGCAACCTCGAGACCCCCTGTGTATTCCGAACTAGTCCCATGATCAGTAGCTAGCTCACACAGTTTCAACATCGATGTAATCAAAATCATACAACAAACTATAGAAGAAGCAGACAAATTAATATTAATAGAAGCAAAAGACCTTATAGTCAAGGTTTTTACAGAGTTGCCACGCAGGGCTTACAACAAAAGAGAGCTTGCAGCCGAAAACAAAACACTCGTGGAAGCCATTCGACATGCCCATAGGCAATCGAGTGGAGGACGTCTCCTAGCTCGCATGGTCTTCGAAGAACTCCTCTTCAAAGAGCTCGGAGCTCCCTGGGTCCTCTTCAGTGACTGATCAACCAGAGGGCTTAAAGCCATGAGTACTTTGAATGTACTCAGCAAGTTGTAGGGAAATGTATGCAAATAGTATTAATGCAGGCTTGACAAAGATAGCTTTATAGTTACTTTGCAGAAAGCAGAATTGACTGGAAATACAGTAAGTAGATTGCAAAGCACAAGTTGAAAGATTAGTACATAAGTAATCAAGTTTCTTTGAAACAACTCGTGAACACCTTGTCCACTTCCCAGACCACTCGTGAACCAACCACGACCACATTTTTTAGAAAGTCTACCCCTTGCGTGAAATCACCAAGCATTGTCCATAACCGGGGACACGACTATTCGAATAGTTTTACACTCTATAGAGGTTGTACAGTTTGACCTACAAGACACGACTTCTCTAGTTGGTTGGGCATCCATCGATGCCTTTGCTCACTATCTTAGGTAAGCAGTCTAGAGCACGTAACAAGACCTTTACAAAGCTCTGTTTTGACCCAGTTCTACTCGCTAAGGATTCACCTTCCTAGCCCCCTCTTGCGCCATTCTCAACCAAAACAGAACCGACTCAAAACATTGCTAATTAATTGGCCAGGTCCACTCTATAATGAACTTGTGGTTGCACGGTATGGTTCGGATCAATGGCTTACAAGGTTAAGTCCTTAGTGACTACTCAGGCGAGACAACCACATCCCAATGTGCTTCCTGCACCCCCTTTACTGCATGATCACTCGCCCGAGTATAAATCATTTTGGGTTCATCCTGGCCAAATGACCACCCTAGCTATGTCACAACATCTTTTAACAACAATGGCCGTGCCACAATTCCATATATCATTAAGTCAAATTCAAGATCATTGAATCATGTGATCGAGAGACATCGCATAACTAAAGCAGGACTAAGTAATATACGCACCTATGTTGGTATCTCAAAAATGTCCAACTAAGATTACCCAACTATGGTGTCCAAGGGTACATGTCAACATGTCAATCACAAGTATTCAAGGAGTCATACTGTCGAGTAGGTATTTACCTATTTTCTAAAGTATTTTTATAGAATTAGCTATGCATGTTGGTATAAAACAATATAATTTTGCAAACTAGGAACAACATGATCAAAGGTCTACGACTTGCCTTCGTTGAAGAGCTGAGATTCTTCGATCAAGGTTGCCGGATCCAAGAACTCTTCAAAGAAGCTAGAATCTACACGTGCGAAAAGAGCCAAATAAATACAACAAATCCAAACAAAAACCAAAAGCTACCAAACTAGAACCAAAAGAAAGGTGAGGGGTAGATCCTGAGGAGGAGGTCCTAAGGGAGAGGTCCTGAGGAGGAGATCCTGAGGAGGTCCAATGTAGGATACGACTACTCAACGTGGTCGTACGAAGAATACAAAAGGGGTACGACTACTCAACGTAGTCGTAAGAGGGATACAAGAAGGATACGACTACGCAACGTGGTCGTAGGAGAAAGGAAGAGAACAAGGCATGAAGAAACTCATTAGGACAGAGAGAGAGAGAACGGAGAAGACTGGAGGAGGACGATGAACGGTGTGGGCGCTCCGGTGAATTCTTCGGCGGCAAGGAGGCAACGGCGCAGGCTCCAATGGACTCTTTGGCGATGAGTAGGCGACGGTGCAGGCTCCAGCGGACTCTTTAGCGATGAGGAGGCAATGGCGCAGGCGCTCCGGCGAACCCTTCGGTGGCGAGGAGGCGACGGCGCAGGCTCTAGCCAGCGGTGGTGAAACTCGAAGCACAGTGAAACTGGGCGAGAGCAAGAGAGTTGAGTGAGGAAAAAGGAGATGAAACAGGGCTGCTCATGCTTTTATAGCCAGGGGAGACAGGGAGAGTCGCTGAGAGACTCGGAGGTGCACGAGTTCAAGGGTAGGTGAAGGAGGAGATGGGGGTAGGTAGAGGAGGAGACAAGAGGGGGAACAGGTACCACAGAAGCGACAGCATTTAATGCGACACAACGGTATTTAATGCGTGAAGACTTTTGCGTCAGCAGTGACGCAACAAGAGGAAGAAGAAGGTGAGCAGGGCTGACAGGTGGGGCTAGACAAAACTCGGGAGGGTGGTCCAACCAAAAGGGAGGTTGTGACTGGCTCCGGGACCATCCGGAGGTCTTCCAGGACCACCTAGAGGTCTGGACTGAGGGGGAGGTCCAAACGAGAGGGAGGTCTGGACTGAAGGGGAGGTCCAAACGAGAGGGGGGTTCTGGACTGAGGGGGAGGTCCAAATGAGAGGGAGGTCTGGATTGAAGGGGTGGTCCAAACGAGAGGGAGGTCTGGACTGAAGGGGAGATCCAAACGAGAAGGAGGGAATGGGACAAATAGAGAAAGAGGATGTTGAACACCCGAGAACTCCAGCAAACTCAAAACAAACCAACTTTTGAATTAATTGAAGTTTAATTAATTCAAATTAAATTGCTTTTGAATTCTAAAATTTTAAGTTAAATTTTAGCAAATCAACAAAACCAAATGGTTATTTTTATTTTGATAATTAAAAAAAAGCTCAGAAAAACTGGGACGTTACAAACCTACACCCCTTAAAGGGAATCTCAACCCCAAGATTCAGGCTAGCTAGAGAATAGGTGCGGAAACTTGGCCTTCAGGTCTTCTTCAGGCTCCCAGGTGGCTTCCTTTTCAGTGTGATTGCTCCACTGAACTTGGCAAAAACGGATGATCTTGCTTCTTGTCACTCGCTCGGACACTTCCAAAATCTTGATGGGTTGCTCCTTGTAGGTGAGATCTTGCTGCAGGTCAATGGCTTCTATGGATATCTGCTCTTTTGGCACACGCAAACACTTCTTCAATTAAGACACATGAAAGACATCATGCACATCTGACAACTGGGGCGGAAGCTCCAATTTGTAAGCAACTTCTCATCTTCTGACTAGAATTGGAAAGGGTCCGATGTATCGAGGTGCAAGCTTCCCACTTACTCTGAAGCGACGCATTCCTTTGAGAGATGAAACCTTTAGATACACATGATCTCCGGGTGTGAAAGCTAGGTCTCAACGACGGTTATCAGCATAACTCTTCTGTCAGGTCTGTGCTATTCCCAGCTTCTCTCTGATTGATCAAACTTGATCTTCGGCCTTTTTCAGAATATCTGGTCCAAGCACTTGTCCTTCGCCTGAGTCGGTCCAATATAATGGTGTTTGACACTTTCTTCCATAAAGAGCTTCGAACGGGGACATCTGCAGACTTGATTGATAATTGTTGTTTTATGAAAACTCTGCGTACGACAACATTTGATCCCAGCTGGTTTGGTTCTTTAGGGTGCAGGCTCTTAACATATCTTCTAGGATTTGATTTACTCTTTCTGTTTGCCCATTTGTTAGAGGGTGGTATGCTGTATTGAAATTTAGATTAGTATCTAGAACACTGTGTAGCTTCTGCTAAAATCTTGAGGTGAACTGAGATCCTCGATCCGACACTATCTTCTTTGGTATCCCATACTGACATACTATCTTAGCCATATACAATTATGCAAGTCTGTCTCCTGAGTAGGTGGTCTTGATTGGGATGAAGTATGCAACTTTTATCAGGCGATCTATAATTACCCAAATAGAATCATATCCAACTTGGGTTCTTGGCAGACCGGTAATAAAATCCATGCCAATTTCTTCCCACTTCCATTTAGGTATGCTCAACGGTTGCAAGAGTCCAGCAGGTCTCTGATGCTCGGCTTTAACTCGCTGGCAAATGTCACATTGTGCTACATACTCAGCGATCTCATGCTTCATGCTAGGCCACCAGTACAATTCCTTGAGATCTTGATACATCTTAGTGCTTCCGGGGTGAATAGAGTACAAGGTTTCGTGAGCTTCCTTGAGTATCAACTGCTTGAGCTCTCCCTGGTCTGGTACACAAATTCGTTTATTGAACCACAAGGTGCCTTGCTCATCTTCTGAAAATGTGAGGAATTTACCATTCTTCATGTTTCTTCTGATCTCCATGACATCTGCATCTTCTCCTTGGGCTTTCCGGATCTGATCTTGGAGAGTTGGTTGCACTTCCAGAGCAGCTAAGTAACCTTCTTCAACTAATTCCAGCTTGAGCTTCTGAAATTCTTCGTGCAGTGCTGGCTAACTTTCCTTGATCATCAGAGTATTGCAGTAGACCTTCCTACTTAAAGCATCGGCTACCACATTAGCCTTTCCTGGATGGTAATGGATTCCCATATTGTAATCTTTGATCAATTTCAACCATCTTCTTTGCCTCATATTAAGATCAGCTTGAGTAAAAATATACTTTAAACTTTTATGGTCAGTGTAGACTTCACATCGATTACCGATGAGGTAATGGCGTCATATCTTCAAAGCATATACTACAGCAGCCAATTCTAAGTCATGAGTGGGGTAATTGGCTTCACGAGGCTTTAACTAACTGGAAGCATAAGCTACTACTTTCCTTTCTTGCATTAGGACACAACCGAGACCTTGACGTGACGCATCACAGAAAATCTCAAAGTCCTTTCAAACATCAGGTAAGATCAACACTAGAGCGGTGGTCAATCGCTTCTTTAACTCTTGAAAACTCTGCTCACATTCTGGCGTCCAAGCGTACTTCTTTTCCTTCTTTAGCAACTGAGTGAGGGGTCTTGCTATTTTGGAGAATCCTTCTATAAATCTGCGGTAGTAACATGCCATTCGAAGGAAACTTCTAATCTAAGGCACTGACTTGGGTGACTCCTAATTAAGCACATCCTTGACTTTGCTAGAATTGACGGCGACTCCTTCTGCAGACAAGATGTGTCCCAAAAAGGTGCTTCCTTCATCCAAAACTCACACTTGTCGAATTTAGCATAGAGTTGATGATCTCTAAGCTTGTTCAGGACTAAACGAATGTGCTCTTCATGCTCTTCTTCACTGTTAGAGTATACTAGAATGCCGTCAATAAAGACTATGATGAACTTATTCAAATACTCCATGAATACTTTATTCATCAAGTTCATAAAGTAAGCCGAGGCATTGGTCAATCCAAAAGACATGATCGTGTACTCGTACAGTCCGTATCGGGTTGAAAAAGCCGTCTTGGGGATATCCTTTTGGCGAATCTTCAACTGATGGTATCCTGACCTCAAATCTATCTTGGAGAACACTCCGGCTCCCTTCATCTGGTCGAACAGATCATCAATCCTGGGCAGAGGGTACTTGTTCTTGATGGTGACTTCGTTGAGTGAGTGATAATCCACACACATCCGCTGGGTACCGTCCTTCTTTGCAACAAAGATCACTAGAGCTCCCCAAGGTGAGAAACTTGGACTGACAAAACCTTTAACTTGCATCTCCTCAATCTGCTTTTTCAACTCGACCAAGTCGTCAACAAGCAGACGGTAGGGTCTCTTGGAAATTGGTGCAGTTCTAGGAACTAGGTTGATGACAAACTCTAAGTCTCTGTCTGGTGGCATTCCAGGTAACTCATCCGGAAAGACATCTGGAAACTCACTGACCACTGGCACATCTTCTAAAGATACAGCCTTGACACTGCAGACTATTGCTCCTTCATGCTTCTCTAAGGAGGCTTCAAATTTTACTTTAATCCCAACTGGACTGACCAAGGTGATGCTTCTTCCACCACAATCCAAAATTGCTTGGTGATCAGTAAGCCAATCCATTCCCAGAATCATATCTAAGGACTTGGTGTCGATGATGATCAGGTTGACTAGAAATTCTACCCCTTCTATGATCATCTTAACTTGTGGGCAACCCTGGTTCGTACTTAACTCCGAACTGGAGGATTGAACCAACAAGGAGGTTTTAAGAGTTGAAACCTTCAACTGATGCTTTGCAGCAAAAATTCGAGAAACAAACGAATGCGAAGCTCCAGAATCAAACAAAACAATAGCATGTGCTGAATTTACTAGGAACTTACCCAGCACGACGTCCGGGACTGTCTGGGCTTCCTCCACCGTGACATGGTTCACACGACCTCTCCCAAAAAGCTGAGGGGTCTTGGCTGGGGCAACTGGAGTCTAAGGTGCTCCATGTCCGGCTCCTAGCATGGGGGTCTTGGTCAGAGTAGTTCCCAAGTTGAATCTAACAGGTGATGGGCCTTGCTTCAAGGGACAATTGCTAGCGTAATGTCCCAATTGCTGACAGTTGAAACAGGTGATTCTTGCGGCATGATTGTTGTTTCTTGACTACTGGTTGTTGTTGTCGGGGCTACGAAAACCTGGAGTAACCGAGCGAGGTATTGTTGCAGGGGACCTGGAAGCAACAGGAGGAGCAAAGCAGGCAGGGGGTTGTGCATTCATTCTGACTCTCTGTGGATGACCTTGATGGGTACCATGTTGTATCGTTTTCCTTTTATGAAATTCTGCAAGCTCGCGAAGAGACTCTTCTATGAGCACAACTTTGTTCACTAGATGCTGGAAATCTGTATAGTCGTTGACAATGACTTGAACCTTCAAGCTAGGGTGGAGTCCTTACTTAAAACGCTTCTGGTGTGCATTATCCGTGGCAATGTCCTCTTGAGCAGAACGCGAGAGTTGAGTGAACTTATTGAGGTATTCACTTACTGACATGTTTCCTTGGCGTAGCTCACGGAACTTGTTCTTCTTCATTTCTATCTTTCCATTGGGAATATGGGAGTGGCGAAAGGCTTCAGAAAATTCAGCCCAACTGATGTTCTGGTGGTCTGCATCGGTGGCGCAGTAGTTCTCCCACCATTTCATGGCGGTGCCTTCAAGTTGGTGTGCAGTATACATTACTTTTTCACGGTCGTCGCACCGAGTGATGGCAACCTTCTTTTCAGTTGAGCGCAGCTAGTCATCTGCATCCAGCGGACTCTTTGGCGATGAGGAGGCGACGGCGTAGGCTCCAGCGGACTCTTTCGCGACGAGGAGGCGATGGCGCAGGCACTCCGACGAACCCTTTGGCGGTGAGGAGGCGATGGCGCAGGTTCCAGCCGGTGGTGGCGAAACTCGAAGCACGGTGAAACTAGGCGAGAGCAAGAGAGTTGGGTGAGGAAAAAGGAGATGAAAGAGGGCCGCTCAGGCTTTTATAGCCAGGGAAACGGGGAGAATCGCTGAAAGACTCGGAGGCGCACGAGTTCAAGGGTAGGTGAAGGAGGTGATGGGGGTAGGTAGAGGAGGAGACAAGAAGGGGAACATGTACCGTAGAAGCGACATCATTTAATGCGACACTATGACATTTAATCGCTGAAGTCTTTTCGTCGGCGTGTGTGACGGAGGAAGAAGAAGGTGAGCAGGGCTGACAGGTGGGGCTAGTCAAAACTCGGGAGGGTGGTCCAACCAAAAGGGAGGTCATGACCGGCTCTGGGACCACCTGGAGGTCTTCCAGGACCACCCGGAGGTCTGGACTGAGGGGGAGGTCCAAACGAGAGGGAGGTCTGGACTGGAGGGGAGGTCTAAATGAGAGGGGGGTCTGGACTGAGGGGGAGGTCCAAACGAGAGGGAGGTCTGGACTGAAGGGGAGGTCCAAATAAGAGGGAGGTCTGGAGTGAAGGAGAGGTCCAAACGAGAGGGAGGGAATGGGACGAACAGAAAAAGGTGATGTTGAACACCCGAAAACTCCAGCAAACTCAAAACAAAACAAATTTTGAATTAATTGAAGTTTGATTAATTCAAATTAAATTGCTTTTGAATTCTAAAATTACAAGTTAAGCTTTAACAAATCAACAAAACCAAATGGTTATTTTTATTTTGACAATTCAAAAAAAATCTCAGAAAAATAGTAGATTGAACACAGAGATATAGAGGGCTTCTTGCTTCTCTTTATCCCTTCTTTCAATCGATCAATCGTTTATAATGAATAGCACCCCCTATTTATAGGCCAGATACCCCCTAGGGTTTAGGATGAGAAGTCCACCTGGGCTAAGACTCTCTGGCCTGGGCCCGGTTTCTTAACTATCGGGACCCCGAGTAGCAACCCGGGACCCTCTGTGCACACTGGACTAGTCCCTTGATCAGTAGCTGGTCCGCGTAGTCTCAACAACGGTGTCATCACAACCATACAATAAACTAAAGAAGAAGCAGACAAATTAACACTTATACAGCAAAAGACCTTATGGTCAAAGTTGTTCAGAGTCTGCATACGCGGAACTAATAACAAAAGAGCTCATAGCGGAAAGCAAAATTAACACGTGGAGGCCATTCGACATGCCCACAGGCAATCGAGTGGAGGACGTCCTAGCACGAGAGGTCTTCAAAGACCTCCTCTTCAAAGAGCTCGGAGCACCCTGGGAGGACTTCTTCAGCTGCTGATCAACCAGAGGGCGCAAGCCATGAGTACTTTGAATGTACTCAGTAAGCCGTAGGGAATTGTATGCAAATATTATTCATGTGAGGCTCAACAAGGAATAGCTTTATGGTTACTTTGCAGAAAGCCAAATTGACATGAAGTAGAATACGTAGATTGCAAAACACAAGTTGGAAAGAGTAGTACATAAATAAACAAGTTCTTTGCAAACAGCTCGTCACTACCCAAGTCACTTCCCAGACCTCCCGTGACCACCCTGGTCACAGCCCAGACCACTCACGACCACCCTGGTCATGAGCCAGACCACTCAACTAGTTTTGAGAAAGTCGGCAGGTCCATAACAGGGGACACGGCTATTTGAATAGATTTGCACTCTACAGAGGTTGTACAGCTTTACCCACAAGACACGACCTCTCTAGTTTGTTTGGCACCCATCGATGCCCCTGCTTACTACCTTAGGTAAGCAGGCTAGAGCTCGTGACAAAGCCTTTACAAGGTTCTGTTTTGACTCGGTTCTGCTTGCTAAGGTTTCGCCTTCCCAGCCCCCTCTTGCGCCAAGTGTGCGTGTCCATCCCATGTCTTACACACTTCCACCAAAACGGAACCGAATCAAAGCATTGCTAATTAGTTGGCCAGGACCACCCCATAATGGTCTTGTGGTTGCACGGTATGGCCTGGATCAATGGCTTACAAGGTTAAGTCCTTAGTGGTTGCTCAGGCGAGACCTCCTCATCCCAATGTGCTTCTTGCACCCCCTTTATTGCACGATCACTCGCCCGAACGAAAATATTTTGGGTTCCACCTGGCCAATGACCACCTTAGCCATGGCACAACAAATTTTATTAGCGGCAACACATGCCAAGGTAACAGATGCGAAGACAACACGTGCCACAATTCCATATTCACTTAGTCAAGTTTATCACCAATGAGACAAGTGATCGAGAGACAACACAAAACTAAGCAGGTCTAAGCCATATACGCACCCTTGTTGGTTATCACAAAGAGGTCCAACTAGGATTACCCAACCTATGGTGGTCCAACGGTACATGTCAACATGTCATCACAAGTATTCAAGGAGTCATACTATTGAGTAGGTGTTTAGCTAATTCCCAAACTATTTTTATACAAATAGCCATGCATATTGGTATAAAACAATATAACTTTGCAAACTGGGAACAACATGATCAAAGGTCTACGACTTGCCTTCGATGAAGAGTGGGGATGCTTGGTAGATGTTGCCAGGTCCAAGAACTCCTCTGAGAAGCCAGAATCTACATGTGCGAAAAGAGCCAAATAAATACAAAAAAACCAAATAAAAACCAAAGCTACCAAACTAGAACCAAAAGAAAGGCACAGAAACAGAAACGGGCACTGGGAAGGAGGTCCAATGAGGAGGTCCTGAGGAGGAGGTCCAAAGGAGATCCGGAGGGGAGAGGTCAAGAGGTGGAGGTCCAAAGGAGATCCTGAGGAGAGAGGTCCTGAGGAGGAGGTCTTGGGATCCAACGAAGGATACGGCTACTCCACGTGGTCGTATGAAAAGGGATACAATCTACACTACGTGGTTGTGAGAGAGACACAACTACGCAACGTGGTTGTAAGAGCAAAAAAGGAGAACAAGGCACGGAGAAACTCACCCGGACAGAGAGAGAGAGAGAGAGAGAGAGAGAGAGAAGATGGGAGGAGGACAGCGGACGGTGCGGGTGCTCCAGTGAACTCGTCGGCGGCGATGTGGTTGAAGACGGTGCAGGCTCCAGTGACTCCTTGGCAAAGCTTCAAGCACGAGAAAGCAGGGCGAGAGCAAGCGAGTGTTGGGTGAGGAAAAGGTGATGAAAGAGGGCTACTTAGGCTTTTATAGCCAGTGGAAACGAGAAGAGTCACAGAGACTCAGAGACGCACATGTTCAAGAGTAGGTGAAGGAGGAGATAGGAGCAGGTCGGGAAGGAGACAAGAGGGGGAACAGGTACTATAAAAAGCGATAGCATTTAATGCGATACAATAGCATTTAATGCTCAATGACCCTTGTGTCAGAAGTGACAGAACGGAAGGGAAAAAGAAAGTGAACAAAGCTGACAGGTGGGGCCAATCAAAACTATGGAGGGTGGTCCAACCGAATGGGAGGTCGTGACCAGACAGGTGGTCATGACACCAGGGGTGGTCTTTGCAAAAAGATCAAGAGGGTGGTCTTTGACTCAAGGGGTGGTCGCGGCCCAAGGGGAGGTCGCGGCCCAAGGGGAGGTCTAGCCTGAGTGGGAGGTCCAAACGAGAGGGAGGTCTAAACCAAAGGGAGGTCTGGACTAAGGGGGAGGTCCAAACGAGAGGGAGGTCTAAACCAAAGGGAGATCTAGACTGAGGGGGAGGTCCAAATGAGAGGGAGGTTTCGGGCGAGCAAGGAAAGAAGATCCTAACACCAAAGAACTCCAGCAACTCAAAAGGAACCAAAGTCGAATTAGTTGAAGTTGGATTAGTTCATGTTAAAGCACTGTAAATTTTTCAAAATCTCCAAGTTAAGCTTGAGCAAATCAACAAAACCAAATGGTTATTTTTATTTTCGAAAACTCAGAAACCCGGAAAAACTTGGGACGTTACAAACCTACCCCCCCCCTAAAGGGAATCTCGACCCTGAGATTCGGGCTGGCTAGAGAATAGGCGCGAAAACTCTACCTTCAAGTCCTCTTCACGCTCCCAAGTGGCTTCCTCTTCAGTGTGATTGCTCCACTGGACCTTGCAGAAACAGATGACCTTGCTTCTTGTCACACACTCGGTCACTTCCAAGATCTTGATGGGTTGCTCCTTGTAGGTGAGGGGTGAGGTCTTGTTAGAGGTCAACAGCTTCTACGTGCATTTGCTCCTCTGGCACACGCAGACATTTCTTCAATTGCGACACGTGGAAGACGTCATGCACATCCGACAATTGGGGCGGGAGGTCCAATTGATAAGCAACTTCTCCCCTTCGGTCTAAAATTGGAAAAGGTTCAATGTAACGAGGTGCAAGCTTCCCACTTACCCTAAAGCATCGCATTCCTTTGAGAGGTGAAACTTTTAGATACACATGATCTCCTGGAGCAAAAGCTAGATCTCGACGACGGTTATCCGCATAGCTTTTACTCGGTCGAGTATTTCGGCTTTTCTCGGATGGACTTGACTTGATCTTCAGCTTCTTTCAAGATATCAGATCCAGGCACTTGTCCTTTTCCTGATTCAGTCCAATACAAGGGTGTTTGGCACTTTCTTCCGTAAAGGGCTTCAAACGGGGACATCTGCAAACTTGTTTGATAGCTATTGTTGTAAGAAAACTCTGCATAGGGTAACATTCTATCCCAACTGGCCTGGTTCTCTAGAGTGCAGTCTCTCAACATGTCCTCTAGGATTTGGTTTACTCTTTCTGTTTGCCCATCTGTTTGAGGATGGTAGGCTGCGCTGAAATTCAAGTTTGTACCCAAAGCACTGTGCAACTTTTGCCAAAACCTAGAGGTGAACTGAGATCCTCGATCCAACACGATCTTCTTGGGTACCCCATATTGACACACTATCTTAGCCATGTAGAGCTCTGCTAGTCTACCTCTTGAGTAGGTGGTCTTAACCGGGATGAAGTGTGCAACCTTTGTCAAGCGATCCACAATTACCCAAATAGAATCAAATCCCGCTTGGGTTCTTGGCAGACCGGTAATAAAGTCCATGCCAACCTCTTCCCATTTCCATTCGGGTATGTTCAAAGGTTGTAGGAGTCCAGCGGGTCATTGATGCTCGGCTTTAACTCGCCGACAAATATCACACTAGGCTACATACTCAGCGATCTCGCGCTTCATTCTAGGCTACCAGTACATTTCCTTGAGGTCTTGATACATCTTAGTGCTCCCGGGGTGAATGGAGTACAAGGTCTCATGAGCTTCTTTGAGTATCAACTGCTTGAGCTCCCTCCGGTTTGGTACACAAATGTGCTTACTGAACCAAACGGTTCCTTGGTCATCTTCGAAAAATCTTGAGAATGCACCCTTCTTCATCTTTCTTTTGATCTCCAAGTGTTAGACCTGGAGGCCTTAGTCGTGATATTTAATGATGAATACATTGCCATGGGGACATGCTTATGATCTTAGGTGATGCCACATTTGGCAATAGCTTTTGAGTTTTGTTGAAATTGTGGTTTTCAGCAAGTGACAGCTAAATCGGTTGTAGCGATGTGTTAAGTGCGGAACTACTGCTGAGCGGTACTACCGCAAGTGTGCAGCGGTTCTACCGCAAGTCACTTGGATCCTTTGGACGTCCAATTGAAATCGAACGGTCCAGATAGCCATGAACGTTCGGACCTCCAAACGTGAAAGGGTTTTGTGAGTCATCCGATTGAAATCGAACAACCAAGTTAATCTGGAGCGTCCATGTGGCAGGGCATGTGTCTCTGAGACTTTTGAGCGTTTCTGTGGAACGGTAGTTCCGCTGTGTGGAGAGGTACTACCACATCGAGGTAGTACCGAGTGGTTAAGTTTCGGGATTTGGCTAAGAGTTAGGTTAAGTTTATGAGTTTTGGTATGTTACATGATGCATGATGGTGTTTATGCGTGTGTGAGCTAATGTTTGGTCAAGTTGGAGAACTTGTACCGGATAGATGTTCTTTGGTCTTTGCATGTGCAGGTTGAGTGTGGAGATAATCATGGGCGGTGATGAGGAGGACCCGGACTAGGATGGGGATATCTGAGGTCTAGGAGGTCGTGGATGTCACGAGGTGGTTGGGCTCATGCTAGAGCACATGGAGATCAAAGGTGGTACACGAAGAAGCTTTGGGAGGTAGAGTCTTGAAGGCTTACAACGTGAGGAGATATGGAAGGTGTCGGTTCTGGAAAGTCTTAGAGATTTGGAAAACCCGTGTTGGTAAGGGTTTCGAGTCTCTTGATTTTCGGAAAGATAGGTTGGGTTGTTCGTGTCGTTGAAGACACGGAGAGGTCTCTACCTATAAAAAGAGGCAGAGGAGAGGTCTTTAGGTAGAGTCTTGTGAGTAGCCTTTTGCATAGGGTTGCTACGTGATTTTAGCGAGAGCTTGAGAGGTCCTTCGGTTGGAGGCTTTGAGGGGTGCTTGAGGAGTGCTTTGTAGACACAAAACAAGATTGAGAAATAAAGATCAGATTTGTTCCACATTGTCTCAAGATTGTTTTGTTCAACCTATGCAAGTGAGGCTTTCTGGAAGAGCTTCTTGAAGAGATCCTAGGAGAGGTTCTATAGAGATTCTCCAAGAGACTCCTGGGGAGGTCGCAGGTGTTCGAGCCCACAGGTGTAAGATTGAATTTGGAGGTCAAATCATTACAATCATTCACCTCCCCTCTGATTGCCATCGACGATCCTACAAGTGGTATCAGAGCAAGGTTGCAATGGCATCAGATCGAGATCACTTTTCAAGTAAGCCACCATATTTCGATTGGTTAGATTATATCTACTGGAAAACACGCATGGAGGTTTTTCTACAAGCTCAAGGTAATATTATTTGGCAAAAAGTTGAAAGTCCATATGAAGTACCTGCTGTTATTACTGCAAATAATACTGCTGATGTTGAAGCTAATGCTAAGGCTAGAAATATATTGTTGCAAGGTCTAAGTAGAAACGAGTTTGTCAGAATTCCTAATATTAAATCTGCTAATAAAATTTGGACTACTCTAGCTGATTATCATGAAGGATCGAAGTCTGTTAAAGGTGTTCGTCAGAATCAATTCAAAAAGGAGTACTCTAAATTTGAGATGAAACCAAGAGAATCAGTAGATGCTCTTTTTTATCGCTTCAATAAAATCGTTAGTGATCTGCAATCTGTTGATGTTATATACTCTAATTCTGACAATGCTCATCAAATTTTAAATGCTTTGGATATCACTGTCTGGGAGGTGCTAGTCACTACTATAAATCATTATGTTAACATGGAAACACTCACCTTAAATGATCTTTATTTCAAGATGAAAACACATGAGATTGATATTTTGGCCAGGATAAATAAGTCCAATTCTTTGGGTTTAGTGACTAACCAAACTGACAGCTCTTCTAGTTCTTCTAGTGTTTCTTTGTCTGCATTGGGGTCCATTTCAGATGAACAATTAGAGGAGTTTCCAAAAGAGCAGCTTGTACTCTTCTCCAACAAGGTGACCAAGGCAATTAATAACATCATATCAAGGAGGAGAGGTGGTCCAATTAGATGCTATGAATGTGGTGAGCTAAACCACATAAAGATGAATTGTCCCAAACTGAGAAGTAAGGAGGTCAAAGATGACAAAGTGTCAATTCATCACTCTAATTCAAGATTGACCCAAGCAAGAAGCATAATTATCGTAAGGCGGTCAATAAGGTACTCTCAGCAGTTGATGAGATTGATTTGAGTGATGTTGATTCTGGAAGCGACAATGAGGACAATGGCAAGAAAGCAAAGGAGGTGGACTTCACAGGAATGTGTTTTATGGCAAGCAGTGAAGAACTTAACAATGATGATCTCTACAGTGATCCTGATGAGGTAAAATCTTCTTATACAGATTTATCTCGTGATGTGCTTAAGCTGACAGATGAGTTTAAAAAATATAAAAAGAAAGTAAAGAAACATGACCTTGTTGTTGAGAGCTTAAACTCTGAAATTAATAGGCTTAGAGCTCCTATTCCTGATGATGAATCCTGTGAGTCTTGTCAAGTTTTACATTCTGAGTTGAAAACTGCTAGGTCAATACATGCAAAATTTGATGAGTTAAAACTAGCACATGACTCTTGTGATGAAAAGCTAAAACTTGTATATGGTGAAATTGAAAAGCCCAAGTCTAGTTCTACTTATTTAGAGTCAAGTATCTCAAATACTCAAATTAAAGCTTGCTCTAATTGTAAGTTGCTAGAGGCTAGACTAAAGTCATCTCAGAAATCTATTCAACAGATGCTTTATCATGAGATATCTTCTTGCTCCAACTATCCAAAACTCACAATAGAAATTGAAGCTTTGACTAGACAACTCACTGATTTTGCTGAAAAGGAAAAGTTGTCCCAGTTTAGTGTTTCTAAGAATGTAGTGAATGAACCAGTGAAATGCACAACTTGTCCTACACTAACTAAAGAAAATGAGTACCTTAAGGACACTTTAGTGATATTCTCTTTTGGTAAGAAAATTTTGAACATGGTTCTAGACAGGTTAAAAGTGAGTGTTAAAAGCCAATGTCTAGGATTTAATTTTATTGAGCATGCCAAAAATAATCCTCCTAAAATTGTCAAGCTTCTTGAACCTTGAAAATTTGAGGTAGAATCTGAACCAAAACAAATTATTTTTAAATCTGTTGGTATTGCAAAGAATCCATCTATTAAAGTGAGTACTCAAAAGGGAAAAGCTACAACTTCTCATCAAGACAACTATCAATGTACTCATTGTGGTAAAGAAGGTTATTTCGTTCAATTCTGTTTTCGGAAAGCAAAGAAAGAAAAGAGAGACAGGCTAAGGAAAATTTCTCAAGTTCATTATCATCGTTTTGTTTCCACTAAACAAGTTGTTGCAGGTTTAGGAGCTTTTACACAACCAGTCAGATCTGCACCTAAACAGCGGTCCGACCGGTAGTGTCCTGAAAATAGAAATGCTTTTGTTGCTCCTGTTCGTCGTGTATCTCAGTACTGGGTTCCTAAATCATATCTTACTAACCCAAGTACTGTGAGATCGATACTTCCTTGATGTTACAGCTGATGAGGAAGGGGAATGTGTGGCTGGTAGATTCAGGTTGTTCCAGGCACATGACTAGTGATTCAAAATGGTTCTCCTCCCTCACTAAAACATCCAGTGATGAGTTGATCACTTTTGGGGATGCTTCAACAGGTATTGTGATGGCTAAAGGTACTGTGCGTGTTAATGATAAATTTATTCTCAAGGATGTTGCTTTGGTAAGTAAATTAAAGTATAACTTACTTTCAGTTTCTCAGTTGATAGACGATAATCTTGAGGTGAGTTTTAAGAAACAAGCTTGTAGAGTTTTAGATGCTTCTGGGGATCTTATTTTCAATATATCTCGATTAGGGAAGGTCTTTAGAGCTGATTTTAATCATTCCTTTTCACCTAATGTTAGATGTTTGGTAGCTTCTGAATCTAGAGATTTATTCTTTTGGCACCGTAGGTTAGGACACATTGGTTTTGATCACCTTGTTTGGATTAGTGGAATGGATCTCATTAGGGGGTTACCTAAACTTAAGGGTGATAAAGATTTGGTTTGCTCTCCTTGTAGACATGGTAAAATGGTAGCAGCTCCACATTTCCCTATTTCTATGATCAACACAGATGGCCCTGGTCAATTGCTGCACATGGACACTGTAGGTCCTTCTAGGGTTCAATCTGTTGGGGGGAAATGGTACATTCTTGTGGTTGTTGATGATTTTTTTAGATACACATGGGTTTATTTTATGGTGTCTAAGGATAAGGCTTTTGGTCATTTTAAAGATTTATTTCTTATACTTAATAATGAATTGCATGGTGCTGTGAAAGCTATAAGAAGTGATAATGGTACTGAATTTAAGAATTCCTTATTCGCTTCTTTTTGCTCTAAAAAAAGGTTTAGAACATCAATTTTCTTCTCCTCGTGTTCCATAACAAAATGGGGTTGTAGAGAGAAAAAAATAGAACCTTAGTTGAGATGGCAAGAACTATGCTTGATGAATATACTACTCTTAGGAAGTATTGGGCAGAGGCTATTTCTACTGCATGTCATGTTTCTAATAGAGTATTTTTGAGAGCCTCATTGCATAAGACTTCTTATGAGCTGAGATTTGGCAGAAGGCCTAATGTTTCTCACTTCAAAGTTTTCGGTTGTAAATGCTTTATTCTTAAACATGGTAATCTTGATAAATTTGAGTCTAGATCTTCAGATGGTATTTTTCTTGGTTATCCTTCTCACTCTCGTGGCTATCATGTGCTTAACCTAGAAACTAACAAAAATTGTTGAGACCTATGAAGTTACTTTTGATGAGGTCAGTTCTTGTACTAGACCCGACATTTCAGGTACACAGGCTCAGGGGGGGGTCCGAAAGCATATTTCTTAATGAAGAGGATGATCTTGATCTTGGTAATAATGTTTCTCCCATGACATCACCTACACCAACTGAGGATGCTGCATCTTCTACTTCCACTTCAACAAGAGACACTGTGGTTTCTAGTGGAGCTATACCTCATGTTGCGCCACCATCAAGTGATGGATCACCTGCAGAAGATGTCCATAATGTCGAAGCTATTTTAGAACCTTCTGCACCATTGCGTATTCAGCGGCATCATCCCCCAAAACTGATGATTGGTGACATTCATGAAAGGGTAACACGTTCCAGGTTTACCTCTCCTGACTCACATGCTCATTCTGCCTTTGTTGCCTCTTTTGAGCCTAACGATGTAAGTCACGCTTTATCTGAAGAGTCTTGGATCAATGCCATATATGAAGAATTAGAAAACTTTGAGCGTAATAAAGTCTAGACCTTAGTTGAACCTCCTTATGGACATAATGTAATTGGAACTAAATGGGTTTTTAAAAATAAGCAAAGTGAGGATGGGGTTGTAGTTAGAAATAAGGCTAGACTCGTTGCTCAGGGGTTTTCTCAGGTGAAGGGTCTTGATTTTGGTGAAACTTTTGCTCCTATAGCCAGATTAGAAGCTATTCGAATTCTCTTAGAATTTGCTGCATCTAAAGGTTTTAAATTGTATCAAATGGATGTTAAAAGTGCTTTTCTTAATGGCTTCATTGAGGAGGAAGTTTATGTTAAGCAACCACCTGGTTTTGAAAATTCTAAGTTTCCTAATCATGTCTACAAATTGTCAAAAGCCTTGTATGGATTAAAACAAGCTCCTAGAGCATGGTATGAGAGGCTCAAGCTATTCTTGTCAAAGAATGATTTTCAAATGGGCAAGGTAGACAAAACTCTGTTCACATTTCGGCATGGCAATGATCTATTACTTGTTCAGATTTATGTAAATGATATCATCTTTGGGGGCTCTTCTCACACCTTGGTTTCCAAGTTTTCAGATACTATGAGCAGGGAGTTCGAGATGAGTATGATGGGGGAGTTAACTTACTTCTTAGGTTTGCAAGTGAAACAGACCAAGCAAGGCAATTTTATTCATCAAACCAAGTATACTAAGGATTTGCTTAGACGTTTCGACATGGGAACCTGCAAACCTATCTCTACACCAATGGGGTCTACAACCGTTCTTGATCTAGATGAAGAAGGTGAGGCAGTGGATCAAAAAGAATATAGGAGCATGATTGGGTCTCTACTTTATCTGACTACTTCAAGGCCGGACATACATTTTGCTGTGTGTTTGTGCGCTCGATTTCAAGCTTCACCTCGTTCATCCCATCGTCAGGCTGTGAAAAGAATTCTCAGGTATCTCCAATCAACTTTAGAATTTGGTCTCCTTTATTCCTCTTCATCCTGTCTTACTGTGCGTGCATATTCAGATAGTGACTTTGCGGGGTGTAGGATTGATAGAAAAAGCACATCTGGCACATGTCACTTTTTAGGCACATCATTAGTTTCTTGGTCTTCTAGAAAACAGTCTTCTATTGCTCAATCAACTGCTGAAGCTGAGTATGCTGCTGTGGTTGCTAGTTGTTCTCAGGTTCTTTGGATTTCTTCTACTCTCAAGGACTATAGGTTAGTTTTGGGTAGTGTTCCTCTTTATTGTGATAACACCAGTGTTATTAATATTGCTAAGAATCTAGTGCAATATTCTAGGACTAAACATATTGACATCAGATATCATTTTTTCAGAGATCATGTGGAAAAGGGTGATATTATTCTACATTTTGTTGAATATGATCTTCAGTTTGCTGATATTTTCACTAAGCCGCTTGATACTTGTCGTTTTGTTCGTTTGCGGGGTGAATTGGGAGTAATTCATCCTATGGGATTATTCTGAGGGGGAGTTGTTTGTTCAAAAATTCAGAAGCTTTGATTATTATTCTTGTCTCACAATTCATTAAGTCCAAGCCATTGAAATCAAATGAGTTGTAGAGCTTTCTTTATCATATTTATTCATGTGCTATGTAGCTTTGATCTTGACTGGTTATAATAAACTTGCTTCTTTAAGAACTAAAGCATGACATGGCTGAAAACTTTGACTAGATTGATTATTGCTATAACTTTGTGATGTCTATTGAAAAGGATGAGCCTGTTTGTAAGTCTTATTTTAAATCTTGGATTTAAAGCAAGTATGCCTCTCATTGTAATCCTGGTTTGCTCACTTAATTTGGCATGTTATATATAAAAGGGGGTTAAGAAAGAGTCAATTGAAAAGATGCGTGCTTCAAGCATGCCATACATAGCTGTGTATTTACAACAAAAAAAATGCACACAAAAGTGCTCAAATGAAAAGAAGTATGCTTCAAGCATGCTATACATAGCTATGTATCTTTAAAAAAAATTGCACAAAAAAGTGCTTAAATGAAAAGAAGTATGCTTCAAGCATGCCACCCTTGAAAAGAAGTATGCTGCAAGCATGCCACATGCAAATAAGAATTGAAAGTGAAACAATAGGGTGATACATGAGACTGGTAGTTCATCCAGATTTAAAGTTTGCCCCACTGTTAGGCTCTAACTTTTCTTGGTGACTTCTCTTTGTGGTCTTATAATCGTTTTAGTCATTGTGTGAGATGCCTGTCATGAATTTAAATTGTATAATCATTCTAAGATACTTGTCTTGACTTTGCTATAGGGTATATGAATTTATATGATCCTGTTAGCTCTACTCACCAAAATGGCTTGGTTAATACATTAAATTGACTTGCATTATCTCCAAAGCTTCTTGATTTTTACTTTTCTTGCTTCCTTGAAGTTCTTGCTGATTACACTGCCAAAGGGGGAGAAAAATGGGATACTTTGCTTCTCTTTTCCTTGTGTTGAGGGTAAGTTTTTCAACTGTGGTTCTTGAAAGGTTCTTCTTGAAAGGTTCTTCAAAGTGTTTGCTTTGCAGCTTTAAAACTTTCTTTCAAAATTTTCAAATCATGGTTTTGATGTATTGTCAATGTATTCATCAAGGGGGAGATTGTTAGACCTGGAGGTCTTAGTCGTGATATTTAATGATGAATACATTGCCATGGGGACATGCTTATGATCATAGGTGATGCCACATTTGTCAATAGCTTCTGAGTTTTGTTGAAATTGTGGTTTTTAGCAAGTGACAACTAAATCGGTTGTACCGGTGTGTTAAGTGTGGAACTACTGCTGAGCGGTACCACCGCAAGTGTGCAGCGGTTCTACCGCAAGTCACTTGAATCCTTTGGACGTCCGATTGAAATCGAACGGTCCAAATCGCCGTGAACGTTTGGACCTCCGAGCGTGAAAGGGTTTTGTGAGTCATCCGACTGAAATTGAACGGCCAAGTTAATCTGGAGCGTCCATGTGGCAGGGCGTGTGTCTCTGAGACTTTTAAGCGTTTCTGTGGAACGGTAGTTCCGCTGTGTGGAGTAGTACTACCGCATCGAGGTAGTACCGAGTGGTTTGTTGCGGTTCCAAAATTCCTGTACGTGTGGTTTGGGGTCTTTGAATTCTTTTGGAAAGCGGTAGTACCGCAGGGCATGTGGCGGTAGTACCGCACCTCGGTTGTACCGCATGGAGGTTGGCGGTACGTATTTTCCAAAACGTATGTTTTGAGAGTTTTGATCTCACATGGAAAACGGTAATATCGCAAGATGGTTGGCGGTAGTACTGCATAACGATATGACCGCAAGGTTGTGGTATGGATTTTCCAGAGAGCTTGTTTTAGGGAGTTTTTGACTACTTTGGGAATCGGTAGTACCGGCCCTAACATGGAGGTACGACCGATTGTGCTCTGTTTGTCCGCCGCTTTCGGGATTTGGCTAAGAGTTAGGTTAAGTTTATGAGTTTTGGTATGTTACATGATGCATGATGGTGTTTATGCTTGTGTGAGCTAATGTTTGGTCAAGTTGGAGAACTTGTGTCGGATAGATGTTCTTTGGTCTTTGCATGTGCAGGTTGAGTGTGGAGACAATCATGGGCGGTGACGAGGAGGACCTGGACTAAGATGGGGATATCTGAGGTCTAGGAGGTCGTGGATGTCACGAGGTGGTTGGGCTTACGCTGGAGCACGTGGAGATCAAAGGTGGTACACGGAGAAGCTTTGGGAGGTGGAGTCCTGAAGGCTTACGATGTGAGGAGATATGGAAGGTGTCAGTTCTGGAAAGTCTTAGAGATTTGGAAAACCCGTGTTGGTAAGGGTTTCGAGTCCCTTGATTTTCGGAAAGATAGGTTGGGTTGTTCGTGTCGTTGAAGACACGGAGAGGTCTCTGCCTATAAAAAGAGGCAGAGGAGAGGTCTTTAGGTAGAGTCTTTGAGTAGCCTTTTGCGTAGGGTTGCTACGTGATTTTAGCGAGAGCTTGAGAGGTCCTTCGGTTGGAGGCTTTGAGGGGTGCTTGAGGAGTGCTTTGTAGACACAAAACAAGATTGAGAAATAAAGATCAGATTTGTTCTACATTGTCTCAGGATTGTTTTGTTCAACCTGTGCAAGTGAGGCTTTCTGGAAGAGCTTCTTGAAGAGGTCCTAGGAGAGGTTCTGTAGAGGTTCTCCAAGAGACTCCCGGGGAGGTCGCAGGTGTTCTAGTGCACAGATGTAAGATTGAATTTGGAGGTCAAATCGTTACAATCATTCACCCCCCCTGATTGCCATCGACGATCCTACACCAAGACATGTGCATCTTCTCTTTGAGCTCTTCGGATATGATCTTGGAGGGTTGGTTGCAATTGTAGAGTAGCTAGATAACCTTCTTCTACCAATTCTAGCTTGAGCTTCTGAAATTCTTCATGCAATGCTGGCTGGTTTTCCTTAATTATCAAAGTGATGCAGTAGACCTTCCTACTTAGACCTTTCCTGGATGGTAATGGATTACCAAATTGTAGTCTTTAATCAGTTCCAACCATCTTCTTTGTCTCATATTAAGATCAGCTTGAGTGAAAATGTACTTCAACCTCTTATGGTCAGTGTAGACCTCATAGCGATTACCAATGAGATAATGGCGCCAAATATTCAAAGCATGCACTACGACTGCCAATTCTAGGTCATGAGTGGGGTAATTGACCTCATGAGGCTTTAACTGACAAGATGCATAGGCTACTACCTTCCTCTCTTGCATTAGGACACATCCGAGACCTTGTCATGAGGCATCACAGTAAACCTCAAAGTCCTTTCGGACATCCGGCAAGATCAGTACTAGAGCAGTGGTCAATCACTTCTTTAGCTCTTGAAAACTTTGTTCACATACTGACATCCAAGCATACCTCTTTTCCTTCTTTAGCAACTGGGTGAGAGGTCTTACTACTTTGGAGAACCCCTCTATAAACCTTCGGTAATAACCGGCCATTCCAAGGAAGCTTCTGAGCTGAGGCACTGACTTGGGTGACTCCCAATTGAGCACGTCTTGGACTTTGCTAGGGTTGACAGCGACTCATTCAGCTGACAAGACGTGTCCCAAAAAGGTGACCTCCTTCACCCAAAACTCATACTTGTCAAACTTAGCATAGAGTTGGTGGTCTCTAAGCTTGTTCAGGACCAAGCAGAGGTGGTCTTCATGCTCTTCTTCACTGTGAGAGTATACTAGAATATTGTCAGTGAAGACAATGACGTACTTATCCAAATACTCCATGAACACTTTATTCATCAAGTTCATAAAGTAAGTAGGGGCATTGGTCAATCCAATAGACATCACCGTGTACTCATACAGCCCGTAACGGGTTGAGAAAGCTATCTTGGGGATGTCCTCTTGGCGAATTTTCAATTGGTGGTACCCTGACCTCAAATCTATCTTAGAGAACACACCGGCTCCTTTCAACTGGTCAAACAGGTCATCAATCCTGGGCAAATGGTACTTGTTCTCGATGGTGATGTAACACCCTGATTTTCTAAGCCTTTTCAAATTTTCAAAATAAAATAGAACCCTTTGGTTTTGATGAGAGTTCAAAGCTTAACATGAGATTTTAAAAGAGCTATAAATGACTAAGACAAACTTCAACTAATCAAAAGCTTGGTCTTCTTTGAGTTGTGCGGGTTCTGGAGCTGTCCCTCCCTTTGCGTGTTTGGACCTCCCCTTGTGTCCAGACCTCCTTTGTGTTTGGACCTCCCCTCGTGTCCAGACCTCCTCTGCATTTGGACCTACCCCGATTTCCTTCCGACCGTCAAGACCTCCCTTGATTGTATCTTGACCGTCAAGACCTCTTTGGATTGCATCTAGTCCTTAGGACCTCCTAATCCTTTGGACCTCCTCGTCCCTTGGACCTCTTAGTCCTCAGGACCTCTTAGCCTTTCAGACCTCCTTAAAGACCTCCTATGACCTCGCAGGACCTCCTTGTCCAGTAGACCTCCCTAGTGGTCTTTTGCAAAGACCACCCTCCGTGGCCTTTTTTCAAAGACCACCCGTCTTGGTCTTTTTGCAAAGACCACCTTTGTGGTCAAGACCTCCCCTGCGGGTCACGACCTTCCTCTTTGGTCACGACCTCTCCTTGGGCCGTGACCACTCCTCTTTGACCAGACTGTTCTCCAAGTTTAACTGGTCCCACTTGCCAGTCTTGCTCACCTTTTTCTTTCTCTGCCACATAAGTACCTTGTGTGTTTAATGCCTGTTATGTCACATTAAATGCGACCACTTACGTGGCACCTTGATTTCTTTTCTGGTCTCCTCCATTCACAGCATACTTTGACTTAATCCACTCTCATCTGATGGGTCGTACCCCGCCCCATCTCTACCTACCTTGGACATGTATGCCTTTGAGATTTCCAATGCCATTCCTTCTCTTTCTCCCCTGGCTAAGAATAGCCTAATTAGCTCATCATCATCGCCTTTTTCAATACTTATTCCTTTTGCTCTTGGCCAGTTGCATGGTGTTGAAGCTTTGTCGTCAAGAACTCTGCCGGAGCCTCCTTCACCGCCTTCTTGCCATCGGAGGTCCCACCAGAGCGTCTGCGCCGGCCTCAACCACCACCGTCATCCCTTGGCCTCCCCTTCTTCCACCATCCCTTTCTCGGCCTTGGTAAGTTCCTCTGTGCCATGTTCTTTCCCTCGTTCATACAACTACAATGAAGTAGTCGTATCCTCCCCAGGACCTTCGCATGGTCTTTTCGCAAAGACCACCTTCTCGGTCTGTGCGCAAAGACCACCTTCCTGGGTCTTTTGCAAAGGCCACCTCTTTGGTTCTTCTACAAAGATCACCTTCTGGGTTCTTTCACAAAGACCACCCTTTCGGTCGTTGCTGGCCTTTTTGCAAAGACCACTCTCTTGGTCTCTACTGGTCTTTTGTAAAGATCACCCTCTTAGGTCTTTTTGCAAAGACCGCCCTCCTCATTGGATCTCCTCCCAGCGAGTCAAGTTCCCTCTCGAAAGCCCATTTCTAACGCAGCATTGCTCTGTTGGGTTGAGTTTTGAGCTTCTTTTGGAGTTCTTTGGGTTTTGTTTGGGCTCTGTTTGAGTTTGTCTCTTTTTCATGTGTAGATTGCGACGACGCTAGGGAGCCCGAGTTCCTTGAGGAAGAATATCCTCAAGCTTGTGAACAAGGCAAGTCATACCCTTGATCATGTTGAGCCCAGTAATTCAAGTTATTTGAGTTCCATTTCAAATTATTACTGTATGCCTACTTCAATGCAAGTACTTTAATCCCTATTTTTAAACTTTTTAGTTATCCCTGTTTCCTTTGTACAACCAGATTTGACATTGAATCATTCACCCTTGATGCCATAGATGAAAATCTAGCTGATACAATAGTATGAGCTAGAAGTGTTGCAAAAATTTAATGCTTAGCCATGCTTAGACCAAAAACTCTTGCTTTGAGAGATTTTACTACCAAAAGACCAACATTACCAAATGTTTTAAGCCATGGCATTGGGTTGTCATGGAAATTTGTAAAAGGGTTTATGAAAAGCAGAGCAAAAAGAAAATTGGTTTAGACTTGGGCGAACTGGTTGCTTAGTTGGTGCAGGTTTATGCACGGGTTCAACTCGGGTAGGGTTGAGGCTCAGGGGTTTTGTGGAAGTCGCCCAAGTCAGTTGAGGACCGGCCTTTGAGCGTTCCTTTGCTAGCCACAACGTGCAACCACATGTCCTGTATAGGCAGGACCTAGTTAACTAATTTGCAAAGTTCCACCGCGGTTGTTCCATTTAGATGTGTGGGTGGTCTTTTATGACCTATATTTTTCCACTAGCGCAAGAGGGGGCCTGAACCCTACGGATGGTTAGTCCATAGGGGGTGAAACTTTAGTGAGGGGGAACTGCGATGGAATGACGCATTGTAAAGGCCTTGTCACGTGCTCTAGACCTCTCACCTATGGAAGTGAGTGGTGGTATCGACGGATGCCAAACAAACTAGAGAAGTCGTGTCATGTGGGTAAAGCTATACACCTCTGCAGAGTGAAAATCTATTCGAATAGCCGTGTCCACGGTCATGGACATGCTGGTAAAGCCACTCAAAGTTAGCTTTATGGTTTTGGTTCCAAAATGGACTTTGAAATGTTTTTGAATGTATATCCAATGGGTTTGGGCAGGGAGCCTTGTGATAGGAGGGTATCCTTTACCACTTGCTGATGAAAGTTATCCAACTATAAAATTGAATTTTTGGAAAATGAATTTTAATTATAAGTGTAACTGCCTTGGAACTTAGTATGAGTATTTAAAAGAAACTTGGCTTTGTGCAAATTAACCCTATAAGACCTCCTTTGAAATACCCATGCATGCATTAAAATCTGTTATGGGTGTGACTTGCGAGCACAGTTGTTGTGCTTACCCTTGCTTGATGTAATCTTTGAGCAGGAGAAGACGTCGACAGTGAGGAGGACCAAAATAACTAGGTTGTGCCCTCCAGCCAGATGCTTGTGGTGAGTTGGGTGGACTGCAGCTCTTTTTGTTCTGTTGTATTTTATGTTCGGCCCAAGGCCACTTTTGTAAGCTACTCTGTTGATATTTTGTTAATAAAGCTTGTGTTGTGGATGTCACCACTTTTGTTACTGTGTGGGCTAGCAGCTGATCTTGGGACTAGCTCAAATACACAGAGGTCCTAGGGTGATTCCTAGTCCCACGACCTCCTTCGGGTTTGGGCGTGGGCCTAGGGGTGATCCTGAGCCTCACGACCACTCTCGGACCTCCGGGTGGTCTTGCGGGGTCCCTCAGGTGGTCTTGGCCACTCGGGTGGTCCTGAAGGACCTCCTGGGAGGACTTGGGAATTCTGGGTCATGACAGGTGACCTCGTTGAGTGAGCGATAATCCACACACATCCACTGGGTACCATCCTTCTTTGCAACAAAGATCACTGGAGCTCCCTATGGTAAAGAACTTGGTCTGACAAAACCTTTAGCTTGCAACTCTTCAATTTGCTTTTTCAGCTCGACCAGGTCGTCAATAGGCAACCGATAAGGTCTCTTGGAGATCGGTGCAGTTCTAGGGACGAGGTTGATGATGAACTCTAAGTCTCTATCTGCAAGCATTCCAGGTAACTCATCTGGGAACTCACAGACCACTGGGACGTCCTCTAAAGACATAGCTTGGACACTATAGACCACTGCTTCTTTGAGCTTCTCCGAAGAGGCTTCAAATCTCACTTTAATCCCAACTGGACTGACCAAGGTGAGGCTTCTTCACCACAATCCAAAACGGCTTGGTGATCAGAGAGCCAATCCATTCCCAAAATCACATTTAAGGACTCGATGTCGATGATGATCAGGTTGGCTAGGAACTCTACCCTTTCTATGATCATCTTAACTTGTGGACATCCCTGGTTCGTACTTAACTCCAAACTGGGGGATTGGACCAACAAGGAGGTCGTAAGAGTTGAAACCTTCAACTGATGCTTTACAGCAAAAATCTGAGAAACAAACGAATGGGAAGCTCCAGAATCAAACAAAACGGTAGCAAGTGCTGAATACACTAGGAACTTACCTAGCACGATGTCCGAGGCTGTCTAGGCTTCCTCCACTGTGACATGATTTACACGACCTCTTCCAAAAGGCTAGGAGGTCTTGGCTGGTGCAGAGGAGGTCTGAGGAGCTCCACGTCCTGCTCCTGGTAGGGAGGTCCTGATAGGAGGAGGTCCTGAGTTGACTTTGACCTGAGAAGGTCCTTGCTTCATGGGACAATTGCTGGCGTAGTGTCCCAATTGGTGACAATAGAAACAAGTGATCCCCGTGGTTGGATTAGTGGTCCTTGGCTGCTAGTTGATGATGCCAGAACTACAAAGACCTGGAGTAACCAGGAGAGAGGTGGTCGCAGAGGTGGTCCTGGGAGCAACAGGAGGAACAAAATGGGCAGGTGGTCGAGCAGACATCCTGGTTCTCTGTGGATGTCCTTGATGAGCACCATGCTGCACCATCTTTCTCTTATAAGACTCTGCGAGCTCCCGACGAGACTCTTCGACGAGCATAGCCTTGTTCACTAGGTACTGGAAATCCTTGTAGTCGTTGCCAACGACTTGGATCTTCAAGCCAGGGTTGAGACCTCTTGTAAAGCGCTTCTAACGTGCACCATCCGTGGAGACATCCTCTAGAGCATAACGAGAGAGTTGGGTGAACTTGTAGAGGTACTCACCCACAGACATGTTGCCTTGCTGCAGCTCACGGAACTCATTCTTCTTCATTTCCACCTTTCCATCAGGGACATGAGAGTGACAAAAAGTTTCAGAAAACTCAGCCCAAGTGATGCTCTGGTGGTCTGCATGGGCAGCACAAAAATTCTCCCACCATTCTGCGGCGGGACCTTCCAATTGGTGTGCAGCATACAAGACTTTCTCACGGTTATCACACCGGGTGACGGCAAGCTTCTTTTCGGTTGAACGCAACCAATCATCTGTGTCCAATGGCTCGGAGGAGCTGGAGAACGTGGGTGGTCGAGTCCTCATAAACTCTGCCAGTCTTGACTGAGGAGCAACTGGTGATGGCGGTGGTGGTATGGTAGCTACTTGGTTGCTCTAGTTCAACATTGCAAGAAGAGCAGCAGAGGTCTGATTTTGTTGATTCATCATTTGATTCATGTTCTGCATCATAACATTCATTAGTTGAGTATGGGCTGCCATGAACTGATACAAACCTTGATCTGAAGGGGCTGCTAGAGGAGGTGGTGGTGGCTGAGAAAAGGGGTCCACTGGCTTATCTTGACTTGCCGAGTTGTGAGTCTGGACCATCTGCACGAACCTTCCCAAGCTTAATAGATGAGAAGAATAAAACACACTAGATAAGAGGGAAAAGCATAGAGGTGAGCGAGAACAAGAGAGAAAGATGGAACAACCTAACTGGGGAGGTCGGTTAAACCCAAAGAGCAAATAGCCGGAGAGCTAAAAGAGGCAATGACGCTCAAACGAGAGGTCTAAACGGTACTAAACTAAGGAGGGCAACTTTACTAAAGCACATCTAACCCTACTTATCGGGGTGGTCAAATTAAAGCAAAGCCCAGTCCTATAGCGATCCCTGAGATGAGAGAGATCAATTTAAGTTTGAAATCAAGGTTTAAGAGGGGATAAGGGGTAAGAATCTAAGAATGAGGGGAGAAGAGGGACTAGAATAAGATGAGAATAGAATAGAGTAAAATGACAAAAGAACAACTACTCATCTTACTCTATTGGTTTGATTTATAAAATAAATTTTGAAACTCTTAACTAAAACAACCATGCTACCTAAGGTTACGTCCTACAGTCGATATGGCTCTGATACCATCCTTGTCGGGACCCCGAGTAGCAAACCGGGACCTTCTGTGCACACTGGACCAGTTCCATGATTAGTAGCTGGTCCGCACAGTCTTAACAACGATGTCATCACAACCATACAACAAACTAAAGAAGAAGCAGACAAATTAACACTTATACAGCAAAAGACCTTATAGTCAAAGTTGTTACAGAGGTCTGCCGCATAGGGCTAACAACAAAAGAGCTCACAGCGGAAAGCAAAATTAATACGTGGAGACCATTCGACATGCCCACAGGCAATCGAGTGGAGGACGTCCTAGCACAAGAGGTCTTCAACAACCTCCTCTTCAAAGAGCTCAGAGCACCATAGGAGGTCTTCTTCAGCTGGTGATCAACCAAAGGGCCCAAGACATGAGTACTTTGAATGTACTCAGCAAGCCATAGGGAATTGTATGCAAATATTATTCATGCGAGGCTCAACAAGGAATAGCTTTATGGTTACTTTGTAGAAAGCCAAATTGACATGAAGTACAATACGTAGATTGCAAAACACAAGTTGGAAAGAGTAGTACATAAGTAAACAAGTTCTTTGAAAACAGCTCGTGACCACCCTAGTCACTTCCCAGACCTCCCGTGACCACCCTGGTCATGGCCCAGACCACTCACGACCACCCTGGTCATGAGCCAAACCACTCAACAAGTTTTGAGAAAGTCTACCCCTTGCGTGAAATCACCAGGCAGGTCCATAACCGGGGACACGGCTATTCGAATAGATTTACACTCTGATGTACAACTTTGCCCACAAGACACGACCTCTCTAGTTTGTTTGGCACCCGTCGATGCCCCTGCTCACTACCTTAGGTAAGTAAGCTAGAGCTCATGACAAAGCCTTTACAAGGTTTTGTTTTGACTCGGTTCCGCTCGCTAAGGTTTCGCCTTCCTGGCCCCCTCTTGCACCAAGTGTGCGTGTCCATCCCATGTCTTACACACTTCCACCAAAACGGAACCGAATCAAAGCATTGCCAATTAGTTGGCCAGGACCACCCCATAATGGTCTTGTGGTACCACGGTATGGCCCGGATCAATGGCTTACAAGGTTAAGTCCTTAGTGGTTGCTCAGGTGAGACCTCCTCGTCCCAATGTGCTTCCTGCAACCCTTTACTGCACGATCACTCGCCCGAGCGAAAATATTTTGGGTTCCACCCGGCCAATGACTACCCTAGCCATGGCACAACAAATTTTATTAACAGCAACACATGCCAGGGCAACGTATGCCAAGGCAACAATGCCAAGACAACACGTGCCACAATTCTATATTCACTTAGTCAAGTTTATCATCAATGAGACAAGTGATCGAGAGACAACGCAGAACTAAGCAGGTCTAAGCCATATACGCACCCTTGTTGGTTATCACAAAGAGGTCCAATTAGGATTACCCAACCTATGGTGGTCCAAAGGTACATGTCAACATGTCATCACAAGTATTCAAGGAGTCATACTGTCGAGTAGGTATTTATCTAATTCCCAAACCATTTTTATACAAATAGCCATGCATGTTGGTATAAAACAATATAAGTTTACAAACTAGGAACAACATGATCAAACGTCTACGACTTGCCTTCGATGAAGAGTGGAGATGCTTCGGTAGAGGTCGTCGAGTCGAAGAACTCCTCTGAGAAGCCGGAATCTACACATGCGAAAAGAGCCAAATAAATACAAAACAACCAAATAAAAACCAAAGCTACCAAACTAGAACCAAAAGAAAGGCACAGAAATAGAAACGGGCACTGGGAAGGAGGTCCAACGAGGAGGTCCTGAGAGGAGGTCCAAAGGAGATCCAGAGGGGAGAGGTCCTGAGGAAGAGGTCCAAAGGAGGTCCTAGGATCCAACGAAGGTTACGACTACTCCACGTGGTCATATGAAAAGGGATACAATCTACGCTACGTGGTTGTGAGAGAGACACAACTACGCAACGTGTTTGTAAGAGCAAAAAGGAGAACAAGGCATGGAGAAACTCACCTAGACAGAGAGAGAGAGAGAGAGAAGACGGGAGGAGGACGGCGAATGGCGTGGGTGCTCCGGTGAACTCGTCGGCGGCGATGTGGTTGAAGACAGTGCAGGCTCCAGCAACTCCTTGGCGAAGCTTCAAGCACGAGAAAGCAGGGCGAGAGCAAGAGAGTGTTGGGTGAGGAAAAGGTGATGAAAGAGGGCTGCTTAGGCTTTTATAGCCAGGGGAAACGAGAAGAGTCACGGAGACTCAGAGACGCACATGTTCAAGGGTAGGTGAAGGTGGAGATGGGAGTAGGTCGGGGAGGAGACAAGAGGGGGAACAGGTACTGCAAAAAGCGATAGCATTTAATGCGACAGAACAGTATTTAATGCACAAGGACCCTTGCGTCAGAAATAACGCAACGGAAGGGAAAAAGAAAGTGAACAGAGCCGACAGGTGGGGCCAATCAAAACTCTGGAGGGTGGTCCAACCGAAGGGGAGGTTGTGACCAGAGGGGTGGTCATGACACCAGGGGTGGTGTTTGCAAAAATACCTGGAGGGTGGTCTTTGACTCAAGGGGAGGTCGCGACCCAAGAGGAGGTCTAGCATGAGAGGGAGGTCCAAACGAGAGGGAGGTCTAAACCAAAGGGAGGTCTAGACTGAGGGTGAGGTCCAAACGAGAGGGAGGTATAAACCAAAGGGAGGTCTAGACTGAGGGGGAGGTCCAAACGAGAGGGAGGTCTGGGGCAAACAAGGAAAGGAGATCCTAACACCAAAGAACTCCAGCAACTCAAAAGGAACCAAACTCGAATTAGTTGAAGTTGGATTAGTTCATGTTAAAGCGCTGCAAATTTTTCGAAATCTCCAAGTTAAGCTTGATCAAATCAACAAAACCAAATGGTTATTTTTATTTTTGAAAACTCGGAAACTCGGGAAAACTTGGGATGTTACATTAACACTCCCCCTTGGGCACTCACCCGACATGTTCATGTCTCGTCAAAACTCCATAAAAACCCAATGGGAAAAATTTGGAGAAAGAGTACATGACACGCGTTCCACTACGTTGCATGAATTGCCTCATTAAAAACTTTGGCCAAGAAACTTCAGGAAAACTCGTCAAGGAAAAAAGAGTACAATCCACCCAATTTCATTTAATCTTCAGGATTTATTCTTCGGGTACTCGATCTTCGTGATCAAGCTTTAATAATGAGTTCGTGAAAGTTCTCCCCCTGAATTCTGTACTTCTCTAAGTCTCATCATTCTAATTCTACGTATGTGTCTTTCAAAGCTAGATACTGGAAGTGACTTAGTGAATAAATATGCTAGATTTTCACATGACTTATTATGCAGTACTTTAATTTCGTCCATCTTTTGCAATTCGTGAGCATAGAAGAACTTGGGGTTGATATATATGCTTTGTGAGAGGACTCTTCACATAACCCATATGCACTTGTGCAACACAAGCTGCATTATCTTTATAGATAATAGTGGGAGTTTGTGCAGCATTCAATCCACACGGCTGCTGGATGTGGTGAATCATCCGCCGAAGCCAAACACATTCTCGAAAGGCCTCGTACAGTGCTATAATTTTTGAGTGGTTCGTCGAAGTCAATACAAGACTCTACTTAGACGATTTCTATGGAATTGCAGTTCCACCACATAGGAATACATAACCTATTTACGATTTGGCTGTATGCGGGTTCTGTAGGTACCCGGCATTTGCATAGACATTCATAGTTAGGTCTTGGTTCTTTCTGTAGAACAGACCAAGTTCTTTGCTTCCTTGGAGGTATCAGAAGATGTCCTTCATTCCCTTTCAATGCCTTTGGTAGGTTCTGTATTATACCTTGCTAGTAGGTTTACGGCAAATGCAATGCCCGATCTAGTACAGTTTGCTAAATACATGAGTGCTCCTACTACACTCAAGTATGGGAATTCCGATCCCAGGACTTCCTCTCCCTCTTCTTTAGGTCTGTACAGGCCTTTGTCTTACAGCAAAGATCTCCCGACCATCGACACTTTCGAAAGGTATGCCTTTTTCAAAATCAAACCTTTCTAACACCTTCTGAGTGTAGGTTGACTGATGCTCTAAAATCCCTTTAGGGGTATGCTCATGCTGCAAGCCTAGGCAATATTTGGTTTTACCCAAATCTTTCATTTCGAACTCTAACTCCAAGTAAGAGCTTGCTTTCTTTATACCTTTTAGGGTTCCAATGATATTCGGATCATCTTCATACATTGAGATTATACAAAATCCATCCTGGGATCATCGTATAAATACACAGGGATTATTTTTATTGTTCGTATAGCCTTTCTTGCATAGAAAGTCACTTCAAGCGATTATACCACATCCCGCCTGATTGCTTAACTTCATACAGTGACTTTCTGAGTTTCATATTGTACATATTTCTATTTGCTCTGTCTTGGTTCGGGATAGGGATATATTCATTTATATTCATATAAATGTCCGAATCCAATATTCCATAAAGGTATGCTGTTACCACATCCAGCAATTTCACTTTTAACTTCAAGTTTACTGCCATTGAGATTAAATATCTAAAGGGTGGTTCCGCCCATGACTGGGGAATAGGTTTCTTCATAAACAACTACTAGATGTTGAGTGAAACCTTGTGCAACAAGCCTTGCTTTACTTCATTATTTTCATTTCTCTTTCGAACAAATACCCACTCATGCCCTACGGGGTGCACATGGGGAGGCGAACGGCTTACAGACCCAAACACCTTTCTTTTATTCAGAGATAATAATTCTGCTTCTATTGCCTTCTTCCAATCTTCCCAATCTGATCTTTTCTTTCATTCAGTGAGCGATACAGGCTCTGGATCAAGATCGATGATTGTGGTAATTTTTTTTGCAAAATCAATGTCGACATTGGCTGTTGTCTTATTCATAGATTCTCCCGTGGTCACAAAGTTTATAGCTATTTCTTCAAGGGGTGTTTCTTATAATGCTTCTACTCTTTCACTACTGCTTCCAATTGCTAGGGCAAATCCCTTTAGTTTTTCAGCTCCGACATGTGCTCACACATCCATGCTGATGTCTCCCTTCATGGAGATGTTCAATTCTAGTATGCCTTGTTCTAAAGGTTTTATACTGGTGCCATGTCTCAACTAGCTCTCCTTCTGGTTCTGGAAAACTTTGGTGATCGGCTGTGTCAAGTCCTTCTTATCCTTTTTCACTAGGCGTCTCTGATTACTTCGGATTCGAGGGGCCAGAGTTCTCGTCCTTTCAGAGGCCTTAGGACGGGATTAGGGATACCTTCATTGGTATTTCAACCCTCTCTGGTGCATTGTGTGCAGGCATATGTGACTTGGTCATATTCTTCAAATCACTAAAGTGGCCAGGCAGATGATTTGCAAATGCTTGCAAATCAATTATCTTCTGGAGTGCAATTGTCTTCTAGACTTTAGTTGTCTTCTAGATTTCAATTATCTTCTAGACTTCTCTATTTGCTTCACTAGTGCGCGGATCATGTGCATGAATTTCAATTATCTTCTGGACTTCAATTATCTTTTGAACTTCAATTATCTTCCGGACTTCTCTATTTCCCGATATTTTCATCAAGGGGTTGATTTCCTCCCCCCTAATGACGGGAAACTAGCCTCATCTAATATACTTTCAACGAATCGGGCAGTATACAAATCTCTCGTCATGGGGTCCAAATACCTGATTATGGATGTTGTCTCATAACCAGCGTATATCCCAGACTTTCGGAGAAAGCCCATTGCAGTTTGTTATGATGGTGGTATAGGAATATAAACCTTGCAACCAAATCTTCAAAGATGAGAAATTTTCGGTGTTGACCCTTGCACTAGTTGCATATGTGAATGGATGTTATATGCTGGTGGTCTAAATTGATGAGCGTTGCTGCGTGCAGGACTGCGTGTCCCCAACATGTAGTTGGTAAATTACAATTCTTCAAAGTGGTTAGGCAAAAATTTAATCTTTTTAATTAATGCCTCTGCTAGTCCATTCTGGGTGTGGACATGCAGTACGGAATGCTCAACTTTAGTTCCCATTGCCATAAAATAATCATCAAACGTCTTTGAAGTAAATTCTCCAGCGTTGTCCATTCTGGTGAACTTCACATGATGATCAGGGAAATTATTCTTAATTTTAATTATCTGTGAGATTTAGCTTTGCGAAAGCGTGGTTTCTCGTAGACAATAAAAATACATGCAACCATTTCGATGAAGCATTGATGAGCACCATAAAATACCTAAATGGCCCTTATAGGGGATGTATAGGACAGCAAAAAGTCTCCCTAGATACGGTCCAAGAATGTAGGGACTTCATCATTCGCTTTCAGATCAGAAGGTTTAGTAATTAAATTCCCGGTAGCACATGCGGGGCACACAAAATCTTTCTGATTCGAGAAATTCTTTACGTTGACATTATGTCCCTGTGAATTGTTAATTATATTTCTCATCATTCTAAGACCTTGGTGGCTTTATCTATCATGCTAGAGATAGAAAAGGTTTAGAGTTTCTAAATACGGTTTTCAGGGCAGTATAGGCTGCAGATGCCTTAAAATTAGTGTAGTATAGCCTAGTTTCAAATGAAGGAAGTCGTTATAATACTATTTTTCTACTTTCTTCACGCTTTGTAATGAGTAGGTATTCTTTACCATACTCTTCTTCAGTCTCTATGTGGAAACTGTTAGCGCGAATATCCTTGAGAGTTCTAGTCGATTCTGGGTACAATAAGGCTTCTTTAATGACCAATGTTGTGCCCATTGGGAGTATAATTGTGGCTCTTTCTTAGCCTATTATATAGGTATTGCTTCCTGCGATTGTCGTAAGACTACCAGCATTCTTGCTGATCGACTGAAGAAGCTTCGTCTCTCTCAAGATAGTATTCATTATGCCGCTACCTGCTAAGCACACTCCCTCCATAGGGCGCCACACGTGTTCTAATATAATGTACTTTATTAATATGCAGCAGAAAGCAAGCAACACATAAATTGGAAAATAAGCCTTGCAGGACTCATGATAAGAATTTAATGCTTTGCTCTCCTAAAGCTTACAACCATCATTCAAAAATAATAATTCAATGTTCTGCTTCAATTACAAACTGCAAGTTACTATAAAAGATCCAATTACAATGTGTGCACTAGATCAAATCAGCGAAGTATTCAGAAACTTCTGCCTCAATCTGCTACATGGCGATCTTCTCCTTTTGGGAAACTACGGCTGGGGCCGCTACAATGTCCAAAGGAGGGATGATGGGGACTGCTACTAGGCTGTCCACATCCATGAGTGCAACTAATGGATGTGGATCCTTCGTGCCTGCAATGGCGAGGTGTGCCTTATGTTGTCTTTTGCCATTCTTCTTAGACTGGAAAGCATCAATAACGTGCGACCCATGACCTTACCCTTCTTACCCCACTCCTTCGTGAGAGGCTTTATCACCTTGTAGCTACTAGCATTGGCTTCATGGCCAACATTGCTACTAGGTGGCTGTGGTATGTAGTTCTTCCGTAGAATATCATCTTGAGTTTCCGCAACTTGCATGATGTCAATTAATGTGGCATACTCCTTATAGCCGTCTTGACGATAGTTGCATGCGGATTGCACCACATTTGGGTGAAAGGTAAAGAGAGTCTTCTCAATCTTCTACTTACCTGTGATTACATTATCACAGAGTTGAAGACTTATACAAATTCTGGCCATGCTGAGTTAGTTCTTTGAACTCCTGGTTCGAGATGCCAGTCATCTTCATATTCATGCAAAGTGTTCATAAAATTACTGCTGGTAATTAACATAAAATAGTTGCAAAATTCTCATAATGCTCTTCGAACTCCCGGTTCGTGTTCCCGTACTTTTCTATGCATTTTTCATGATTTACTATTATTTTTAGTGATTAAAAGCAATATAAACAATCACAGATAATCAAAACAGTAGATACAATAAATAAATTACACAGAAACAACAATAACAAAGTTAAACATGCTTCAAAGTTCAATAATATGCACACAAAAAATTGAATTTCGAGGTCTTTTCTCATTGGAAAATAAATTTTCGGCGAATTCTACAATTTTTACGGGTTAAAACGCGAAATTTCAGTTCTGAGAAAAAATTTCGTGCAATTCTCAGAATTTTCGAGGCCCCTTTTTCAAAATTTCCTTAACCGGGAAAAATTCTCGAAATCTTCAGAATTACGAGGACTTTCTTGCAAAAGTCGTTTTTTTCTTCGTTCGCGCCTTGCCTGTTTTTCGGCCCACACTTGGCCAGCCCAGTTGGCCATGCCTTGGCCGGTTCAAGAAGGGGAAGGGGTAGGGTTTCTCTATCTGATTCCTAGAGGTGGCGACGGCTCCTTCATGCGAGCATGGCGGCGTGGGGCTTCAGCGACGAAAGCGGCGCCCGAGCCATGGCACCATGTGCGAGTGGCGGCGGCGGGGCGGAGTGTTCATCACGGGAGGAGGCATGCAAAAGTCAAGGAGCGCTGGTGTCGTCTTCGATGAGCCGGCAGCATGCGTGCGGCGGCGGCGACTTTTTGTGGGCCGAAGCGCGACTCAGCGGCGGCGGCGAAGCTACATGGTGCGAGGATCGGCGGCGAAGCGGCTTGTGGGTGCGATGGCGCGCCATGGACGCAGCGGTCGAAAGAGCCGCATGGCGGCGAAGCGAGGCAATGCTGCTGCACAAAGTAGCCACGGTGAGGTGGGCGTTTTGGGGCGGTGCATTTGGGCGCCGACAGCGACGGGCGGCGAAGCTTGGGTGCCTTCGGCGCGGCGCGAAGCGAAGGCCGAGGCGACTCAAGCGGCGAAGCTCGCGACGTCTTCTGGCGGCCTTCGCTACAAATCCCCTCCTTTCTTTGCACTTGGCCGATGCGGAACCGCGCCGGGCCGGTGGGGCTAGTCGCGTGAAGCAGCCGCTTGGCGCCGCGAGGCGGCGGGCCGGCGGGTGGCTCTTCAAGGTGGCCGGAGACGGCGCCGTGCACATGCGGTAGCGACTTCAAGCCAGCGATTGGTGGTGCGCCGTGCGACTGTGGTGGCACCATGCAGGGCGGCTGGGGTGGTGTCGTGCGCATGTGGCGACGGCTTCAAGCCGACGGCGCCGTGGCCGTGCGCGCAGCTCCAGGCCGACTCCGGTGTCCAACGGCTTCGGACCGATCGCTTCATGCGATTTTTTTCTGCGTACTGTTCATGCGAAAACATTGTTCACGCGTGCTTACTGTTCATGCGATGCAATTGACGTTCATGCAATTACCGATTGGCTTGGCTGGCGACTTCAAGTCGGCTCGCGGTAGATTTGAACAAATTTGCAATTTCCAATCTACGGTATAATCGACATCTAATCTTCCATGCAATCTATTGATCGACATTGTGCCAGCGACTTCAAGTTGGCTCGCGGTAGATTAGAACGGATTTGCACTGTAGAAAACCAATCTAGAAAGCGAATTTGCAGAATTGAAAGTGATCTAGAAAATACGATTCAATTTACGAGTGTCGTTCTTCGACGGTTACCTTTCGATCTGAGGAGAGTCGATCGTGCTGATAACGTGTTGAGGAACCATCACTGGTGAGTCCAGTCCGAATGATTACCTCGTAGATAAACTCAGAATCATAAGAACAATACAAGAACACAAGAACAGAATAGTAGATTGAACACAGAGATATTGGGGGCTTCTTACTTCTCTTTATTCTTTCTTTTAATTGATCAATCATTTACAATGAATAGCACCCCCTATTTATAAGCCAGAGACCCTGCTAGAGTTTAGGATAAGGAATCCACTTGGACTAGGATTCTCTGACCTAGGCCCGATTTCTTAACAATATACGCGGTTTGTTAACTCATGCCGGCACAAGGGTCACTTGCCTAGTTTGATTGACCCCATGAGCAGATTCTGCCTGAGGTTTCGGCTAAGATCAATGGATTGGGATTAGCAGGTTTGGATTTGCCGGAATGGCCAGCTAAGCCGTAAAGTTAAGCAGAGGCTACTTTTCTAGTTGGGCCGAACCAAACCTAAAGCAACTGCATGGCCTGGCAGAGCAATGTTAATTCAAATTGTGGTCACTGCGTTTTGCTACTTTTTTGTTTTTTTGTTTTTGCAACTAAAATTTTTGGTTCACTTTTCAAGAATCGTTACTACCAACACTCACGACATATATGTATGCTCACGATCGCCGTAATATAGTGTTTTGTGTAGTATATATAACACACTTCTCTTACTCCAACCTCTAAAAAAAATGAAAACAAGAGTAGTAGTAGAAGAAGGATAAATTCCGCCCTTCTTGTGAAGATAGCATTTAGGTCCTTCTTCCCGTGAATGAGAACTTTAACTGTTGGCGCTCAAGGTGAACTAAATGCGCACTCATCGCCTGGTAACATCAAGAGAGCAATCGGCAACCCATGGAGAGCCATGCTTATTGAGCACAACTGCGGGCCTTGGATCTGTGTCACGCAGCTTGTAGAATCCTCCTCCTTATGCTGCTTGGGCACATCCGAGGCTTGCAGTTGTATCTAGAGGAATTCTAGCGAAATAGTCTCCTCATGCGGTCTTCTGGCAGCTATGCTTCTTGAACTTGCAGGCTCGATGAGGTTAGCAGTGGCTACTGTTTCATCCTCCTCATGCTGCGTGGATGACTCTCCGAAAAAATGCTTATCAAATATGGTTCTTCTTAATAACCGTCCGTGATGTTTATATATCACAGACTGTTGTAGTTTATAACCATCTATGATACATATCACAGACAGTTTATTCCACTAAACCACCTGTGATAGTTCTATAGCCAAAAAATGTTCGTACGCCACCATAAGTAGGGTCAATCCTGAGCTTTCTCATCTTCTTCTAGTAGTTGAGCTCAGCTCTTTCTCCTTCTGGTCTCACCTCACTTCATCTCCTCCTCTTGAGTGAGGGTCATATGTCTGAGGCGTCGAGCTCACTGAATCGAAGGGCCCTAGCGCTAGCCACTGCTAGGTGGGTGGATTGCCCTAACTGTCGTGTGCAAGTAAACTTGAGTTTCATTTCATGTGGTTTGAATGTTTCTCCAGTAGCTATGAAATGTGTGTGCTGTTTTGGCGTTTGTACGGTTCTGTAGACTAGAGGATGTCAATATTTCCAGAGATGTACACCATGGACAGAGCAAGGAGTGCAAAGAATACAGGCAAAGGATGGATTCGGATTGGAGCAGAGGCTAAACATGCTGGAGTTGAAGATGGAGCGCATTCTGGACCATATCAAGTGGCTATAGAAGATTTTGTGTGTGTGTATCATTGTTGTAATTTATGGCATATTTGTGAAGTAGCTGGTTTCCTGTAATAGTATTAAAAAATCACAGACGGTTCCTACCACAAACCGTCGGTGATATATATCACAGACGATTATATTTAAAAAAACCATCTATGAAGTATTCATTATGGCAGACGATTCTTGTTAATAACCGTATATGATAATTAAATATCACAGACGGTTGTTTCCACTAAACCGCTTGTGATAGTAAACAGTAACTTAACTTCAATCTGGATTTTTTTATATTATTTTTTGTATTTACATATGGCTAAACAGCGTGGCCAGTCGTTTCTTACAAAAGATTTAAAAAAAGTACAAATAATAAAAGATCAAGGTTTTCCAGTGGCCCAAGTAGCCTGCTATCTCTGTTATCAAAGCTTCGTAGGTGACGCCATCGCATCGGAGGGTTCAGATCGCCGCAGTAGCTTAAACACGCCCAACCGCTGACTTGATCATTCCATACTACCAAAGAAACTCCTAAGGAGCCAAGTCAAAAGCACCCATAGACCCTCTTTCTTGCTTGAGGGGTCTCGGCTTGGTCGATTCATTCGATCGCCGCCTCAATGTCGCATTCCAAGCGACGGTAATCTTTCTGCAGATGTGCAACCTCTTGCTCGAGGACTACAACGATGGCGAGGTTAGCTCGCCTAAGTCAGAGACCACTTGAAGACATGACAGAGGAGGTCGTCTAGACGGCGCAACATCGCCATCATGTGTCCCAGCGTATCATTCGCCGAAGGAGGGAGGACACTATGATTACAGTGTCCTTCCACAGTTTCCGCCAGCGTACAGTCGGCGAGGTGCTTGTACAGGATGACTAGGTACGCCATCAATGCCGGTGTTAGGGGAGAAGAGTGGGGAGCCATTTTGTTTGTGCTTGAGAGTAGAACGATGTGTGAGGAGTACGGTGGCAGATGATCTTGTTTGTGCTCGAGAGTATAACAATGTGTGAGGAGTATGGTGGCGGATGATCATTCTTATAAAACATGTAAGGAGTAACGTCGGCACGGGAGACGAAGAGACGCATCGCGTGGGAGGCGAAGCGGCATTCAACATATCGCAGACATTTCCAACCACAAACCGTTTGAGACACAAAATTAATCACAAACGGTTCTTAAAATAACCGCTCAGGAATTATCATAGGCGGTTAGTATTAAAAATCATCTGTGATAGTTATTAATAGCATAGATAGTTCTTGTTAATATCCGTCGTGATATTTCACGACGTTTTAACATACACCGCCCGTGATATTAATAACTATCACGCATTTGTTCTTGTTAAGACCTATTCGGGGTATTTCACGACGGTTTTAAACATGCACGATCTGTGATATTAATAACTATCATAGACGGTTTTAATACTAACCGCTCGTGATAATTTCACTGCATTTGTTTTAAACATGAACCGTCTGTGACACCACATCTTCACAAACGGTTTTACCGCAGCTAGTAGCACGACGCACGCTAAACCAAAACCGTCTATGATTGTATTTAATACAGACGGTTTTGAGGAACCGCTCGTGATGAGACGCCCAAGATAGCCCCTTTGTAGTAGTGCACAAAGACGAAGGCGATCACGATTCGCCTTTCTACACTTTATAACACCCCGGCAGAGCGGAGAAGCAAATTGCTCATCTAGCTAGCGCTAGAGATCGCCAGGTTCGAAGAAGTCGCCGATAGAGGAGTCCACCGCAAAGCGCTCCAACTCACCCCGGTTAAAAGAATCGAGCATCGCCGCTCACGGTATCGCCGCGCAAGTACTCCCAGATTTGATGAGTGGCACGCATCAACAATGTTTGGTCGATGGAGTCGTCGACATCGACCACCGTGATGGCTCAAACACGGACTCATCAAGATACTAGTGCTCAAAAACATCTATGGCATATCGAAGACCTCAAGAAGAAGATCGCTAGCTGCCTCTGCCTCCTTCTTTTGGCCTCATCTCCTGCAGGAGGTGCGTATAGGTTTGTCGGGAGGAGGTCGAACCGACGATAATGACAAGGTCGGGTGATGAGGGCATCCCAACGACACCTTCTTCTCCTCCACCTAATGATCATGATATATGCCTCGAAGTTACCGACAGACCAATAACAAGAGCACGCATAAGCAACTACAAACTTAGGTGAACTTGCTCCTTAATGAACATGTCATTGATTTTAATGAGAATTTTATACTACCTAAAAACAAGTGTTTTGCTTGTGCTCAGTTTGAAGATTTAGCGATGGACTAAGATCAAGAATATGCGGTTGTCATCCAAGGAAGACAATCAAATGAGGAGGTCAAGGCGCTGCCTATGGCCTATTCGACCAGGAGGAGAGGCCAAGGCCCATATGGCCAAACGAGAATCAAGGCCCAAGCGGTCAAGCACAAAGCCCATGTGGAGGGACCAGAAGGAAGCCCAAGTCCATGGCGCGTAACAAAGAATCGGGTCAGGAACAGAAGCGCGCTTACAAGACGAGCCGTGAATAAAGAACTCAGCAGTGCCGTGTTGGTCATGTGAACAAGAATCACGCTTACAAGACCATGCGTGACAAGAATGCGCGCATGAATAGTCCCACCATGAATAGTAAACACTAATAGCCCCTAGGCCAAAACTATATATTGAGGGTTAGACCCCATTGTAATCTCGCACCACGCTTATGCAAAAGAATAGAACATAAGTTATTGCTTGTTCTTTCATAACAGAAGTTCATGCGAGGACTTCGAGAGAGAATTAGGCGATCAATTGTTCGCTCAGATTTCAAGGTCAAGTTTGCTTTTCCGCTAGGAATTGAGGGCTTGGCGATCTCCGCTCGTGCTCTAGTGGCGATCATCTCGGTGCGTGTTGGCGAATATCCATAGAGCTGCAAGTCCGTGCACTAGCGCTGGTGTACAGCTTGAGTGTTGTTCGTCGTCAAACACTATTTATCCACGGTTCTACTCGAGAAGATCGGGCCACCCCATATCATCGTAGTATTAGATTCCGTGCCACTCAAGAGAATCTCTTTATCCGTATTTTAGTAGATTTTTTTCTCGTCCTATACATCTAAAAAGCCACAAAAAATATCGCCTTTTGTTGTAGTTTAATTCATTATTTTTAGTGCGTTTTATTAGGTCTTAATCCACTCGCTCATCGTGTTTAGTTGCTGGTCGTGTTCCGCTCACGCCTCTTTTTGTTTTCCCTTCCACAAATATTTGTGTCCGTATTTGTTTCGCTTCGTGCAACTAAACATCACTTATATCATGAGATTGCACGTTGTTTTCTTCTTGAACCCATCGGTCCATTCGTGAACCTTTCGTACCTATTGAGACTAACTTCTTGTTGTGCTCGAGGGACCGCCACAGATTTTTGGGACTCTAAGAGATAGGATTGGCTCCAAGGAAAACAACATAAGCTAAAGTGGAAGTTCGATCATTAGGATCACCGCCCAATCGCAAGCGGCGCCAAGTTCGCTCAGTGTAGCTCACTGCTCATGCCCGAACACCGCTCACGCCAGGCACCGCTTATTTTCGCATCGTTCACTGCCGCGGAGTTCAACCGTAACGCCGCCGTGAGTTCCAAAACACATAAGCTTTGTTGTTTAGTTGTGCTTGGCCGTGAGTATTAGTGGTTGGTCGTGAGTTCAAAAAAAAAACAAATCGCAAGTGCTTGCCGTGAGTGCTAGAGCTTGGCGTGCATTGACCAAGCTTGACTGTGAGAAAAAAAAAGAGCGAAAAAAAAAAACACGGCACAAGTTTCGCCATAGTGTTAAATTCTCTTGTTAGAGTTTTGAGCAATCTTGTGCCCTCATATACAACTTTGAGCACTAGCTAACGCTCTCCTTGAACTCAAGGTAATGCGAGCTGCTCACCTCTATACAAAATTGTTCATTTTATCGCCATTCCTTTGATTGCAATAGTCCCATTATCATTGTGCATGTGTTGTTTGTCTACTCCTCACTTATATTTATCGATCAGCAATTAGGCATTGTGAGTTTCGCTTGGATTACTACCTAGCTCGACAATCTTTAAATTCTGAATTTGTTAGGTTGTTTTCCTTACCTAGCTTTACCAAAACATCGTGTCAAGTATTGGTGCCGTTTGGTATTCGCCGCACAACTGGTTTGGTCGTTTGTTGCAACGAGCGTAAGCTTTTGCTGCTCTTAATTTACTTTAACGGTGCAACTTGCTTTGTTTCGTAATGAGTTGAGAGATTCCCACTTATTTTCTATATATATTGTCACTTGGTATTTTTGCATCAGAACCATGTCGAAGTGAGCAGACAAGGATCCGGACGACAACCCATCGATCCGGTCACCAAGATGCACTACCATACACTTCGTGCCATGCTCCGTGATGAGTTCCGGCCGAGGTCGACGGTCTTGTGGCGACCTTGGGTGTGTCCAAAATAACTTGATGGCTCGGGATAGATTTTAAGCCGCCCGCGATCGCTGACGACAACCACAAGGAGTCATGGGCACTATTGCTAAGCTTACCGCTTCGGCGTACTGGGAACATGTGGCGATGCGGGAGTGTATACCTCTGACGAGCCGCAGCGACGAGACAGATGTGAGGTCGCCGCTAGACGACAACATGAAAGCATGAACCACACCAACGACAACTCGTCGAATAGGAGCGTAGTACGTGACGCGGCACCATCGCCGTGTTATCGCCGAGGTTGCGCTGGTCTCGCCGCACAAAGGCACGCCTGTGACATCGAGGAGGCGACGCCACCCGGCGCCAACGATGGCGCCCACGATGGCGCCTATGGAGGCGCCATGGACCTAAAAGGCGACTAGAGGGGGTGAATACGACCACGCCACTTTTTTCACAAAGAATGAATTCAACACCAATTTCACTTTAGTAGCTATAGAATCTACGAAGATCAATCTACAAGTACAATAAAGACTTGTATTGAATCCAAACCAAAATCCTCAAAGCAAAACACCAAAGACAAAAAGCTCAAAATCTCAAGGCGGTCGATGGCGCAGTATTGCGTGGTCGGATCGACGGACGGTCTCGACCGGCAAAGAAAATCACGGTTTGACCACTAGGCGGCTCGACCGCGTTGTAAAATCGGGTCCGACCGACCTAATACGTAAGCAGTGGAAACAAAGACGGAAAATCAAACTCAAATCGGTATAACTTTTGATCTATGCGCCAAACTCCATAAAACTTGAGACACACCTTCTAAAAGATATTAGAAACCTATTTCAATCAAAGATTGCATAGATCCATGCCAAAGTTCCTATCATTTTCAGATTGAATGAACTGTGCTCCAAAACCAAGCCAAATATGAAATATGATCTAAAGACTTGCTCGTGAGTGATTGATGATCAAGATGATCCTAGATGAGTTCCTACATGTCACAAACAAGTTAGATCAAGGCAAGAAACCAAGCAAAAACTCACGGATCAAAGAAAGACTCAAAATCACCAAATAGAGAGAAAGAAATCAAATAGACTCATCTTTGAGAGAACTTTCTTTGGATTGATTTGATATGGTATTGGTTTACAGCCACTCTATTAATGGAGGACAAATACTCAACACATGAGCACGAAATCAAATCCAACTCTCTAGAACCCTAACCTTCACTAATCCTCTCCCTAAGCAAACTAGGGTTTCAAAACAATGAAAGGGTTGAAGGGGGTGCAACCACCTCCCTCCTCTATTTATAGTGGAGGCTTAGACCTTCTAGAAGCATTAACCCTAATGGGCTCCCATTAAGGCCCACACACAAATGGGTCACACACACACGCATTTTAAAGCACCGCTTTCATCTCCTCTTGACCTAATCTGCTTCATCATGCGCCGCCTTGCACCGCAGTTGGCAAAGGTCACCAAGGCGCTATTTGGTAAAATTACCAAAATACCCCTTCTCGATCTTTTTGCAAAGACCGAGTCCCATCTTCGTGAAGCACTTCTATGCTTCGCCACGTGTAGGTTGATCCAACGGCTCTCATCATGTCGGCAAGTCTCTCCCATCCGGCCCCACCGAAACCACCATGGCACTTGCACCCACCCTCGCCGCTTGATCCAACTTCGTCGACCGAATCGTCTGTTCGGTCACCTTTGTCCCTTTTGCACCATGCTTGACTCCATTGACCTCACCTAGCATCCCCGATCGTTCTGGACCTCAGCTCTCCAAGCTTAGTCCCAATCATCCTCGCCGTTGACCGTCATTGACCTCCAAGCAACCAAAGACAACAATAGACAAAGAAATCGACACGGAACAAGTTCTTCACAACTTGACGCGTTAGTCAAAACATGCATCATGCAACACATATGCCATGAAACCCATGAATTTGACCTAACCCAACACTCATCGCCACCGATTGGCCGATGATCAAGAAGAACCCGGCCGACCGCCATTGAAAGGTCGGCTCGATCACCGCCGGCCTAACCGCGTGTCCAACGCCTCGACCGCACTCAGATCGTAGCACATTAAACTTTGACGAAAACTCGATTTCGATAAACCGTTAACGACATTGCCAATTGTAACATCATCCTAAGATCGTGCACATATCCCCATGATATCTACAGCGCCGCATGACGACGCTTATGGGGTGCCTACTATGGCACCCATGGAGGAGGCCGTGGCAACCGCCACGCTGACGATTTACGGTGATGAGTCCGTGTTCAACGACTATTTGCCGCACCGTCAACATAATCAAGATGCACGTAATCGCGGGCGCGATAAAGACACCGATAATCTTGTTGCAAAGCCCAAGTTCACGATGCCGTCCTTTGAGGGTACTATAGAGGTGGAGGTTTATCTTGCATGGGAGCTGAAAGTTGATAAACTATTCCGTATGAACCGCTATTCTGATCAGCGTAAGTTGGATCTTGTCGTTGCTGCTTTGGATGGATATGTTGCTACATGGTGGGAGCGATGTGTGCAACAGCGTATGGAGCGACATGAGCCACGCGGTTGTTACATGGGACGAGTGAAGCGGCAGATGCGCCGCGCTTTGTACCTACACATTACAAGCGCCGCTACATGAGAAGTCGATTGGATTGCGACAGGGGTTGAAATCAGTTGATGAGTATTATAAAGAGATGGAGCAGATTATCATACATGCTGATGTGCACGAGAATGAGGAACAAGCGATGGCTCGCTTTCTTGCTGGGATGAATTATGCTATTCGGCGGATCGTTAATCATCATCAATACAACAACATGGTTGAGTTGATGCATCAGGCACGTGAGGCTAAGAAACAGGTGATTGAAGATGCTAAGTATGCTGCACGGCAACGTTATTCAATGAAAGCACAAGACCTCAGACAAAGACAGACAGCCAAGCAAGCCCGCTCCATCAGGGGGCACTTCTACGCACGCAGTTCGGCACAGAGAAAGACAGATAGTACGCCGCCACCGGCGCGCCGAACTCCGGCGCCCGCTGCTAGCGCGACATCCTCGATGGGATCTACAGGCCATTCACGTGATGTGACATGCTACAAGTGCAAGGGAGTTGGTCATTTTCATAAAGATTGCCCAAATAATAAAGTTATGATACTTATCGATGCCGGGTATATTTCGCTAGTGATGAGGATGATACTACTCCGCATCGATTTTGCGAAGATCCCACAAAGGATGAGAGATTGGATCGTTAGGGACCCCGGATCTCCGGATTCAGACCTCGTGTGTATAACTACACTATTCCCTAGATCAAGAGCTAGTGCACACATTTGCAACATTGGTGTAATCAAACCGTACACCTAAACTATAGATGAAGCAGCATAAATTAATATTTAATAGCAAAAGGGACCTTATGGTCAAGTCTTACAAAGTTTATACGCAGGCTTAGCAACAAAAGAGAGCTTGCGCAGTAAACCAAACATCTCGGTGGAGGTCACCCAATATGCCCACAGTAATCGAGTGAAGGACGCGACCTAGTTCGCAAAGTCTTCAAAATATTCTTCTCCATAGAGCTCTGAGTTCACTGGTTCACCCTCCTCTGCTGATTTAAATAGAGGGCGCAAAGCCGTGAGTACTTTGAATGTACTCAGCAAGTCGCAGAGAAATGTATGCAAATAGTATTCATGCAAGACTTGACAAGGATAGCTTTATGGCTATTTTGCAGAAAGCAATATTTGACATTTAAATACAGTAAGTAGATTGCAAAGCACAATTTTAAAAGATTAATACATAAGTAATCAATTTTCTTTGAAACAACTAGTGAACACCCCGTTCACATCCCAACCAACAACAACAACCAAAACTAGATTCGAACAACCCATTCCCACATTTTTTATAAAAGATCTACCCCTTGCGTGAAATCACCAGGCATGTTCATAACCGGGGACACGACTATTCGAATAGTTTTACACTCTGCAGACGTTATGCGCTTTGACCCACAAGACACGAATTCTCTAGTTTGTTCTAAGATAATTCTATGCCACCGCCACTACCTTAGGTAAGCGGCCTAGAGTACGTGACAAGGCTTTTACAAAGTTCGGTTTTGACTCGGTCCTGTTCGCTAAGGGGTTACCGTTACGGGCCCCCTCTTGCGCCATAATCAACCAACACAGAACCAAACCAAAACCTTGCTAATTAGTCAGCCAAGTCTATCCCAGTCTAGACATGTGGTTGTACAGTTAAGGCCCAGATCAATGGTTCAAGGTTAAGTCCTTAGTTGGTTGCTCAGACGAGATGTTTCCGCATTCCAAATGTGCTTACGCACCCACCTTTTCCACCACCCACTCGTCCGAGCATAAATCATTTTCGTTCAACCTTACCAAATCACAACATCTTTTTATCAAAAGTGGCTTTGCCATGGTTCCATAATTCCTTTAGTCAAATTCAACCTTGTTGGGTTCAACCCAGCCAGAAGACCACCCCAGTCCTAGCACCACAAATTTTAGTTAAAGTGACAACAAATGTCGTGGTCTCACACAGACCACACTTCATTTTAATCAAGAACATCGCCGCTACTACACAAGCCACTTGAGTGTGCTACTGGGGTAAACTAATATTGAATGATTCATGGCGAGACCGACGCCTACCAAAGCATGGCTAAGCAAACACGATACCCATGTTGGTAGAACAATAATATCCAACTAAAATAATCCATCCTAGGGTGTCCAAGGATTTATGTCATTCAAGGATACATGTCATTCACAAATTATCAAGGAGGCATAATGGCAATTAGGTAATTAACTAATTCTCAAACTGCTTATTATAAAATTAGCAATGCATGTTTATATCAAACAATATACTTTTATAAAGATGGGTTCAATATGATCAAAGGTCTACGACTTGGCTTTGTTGAAGAGTAGAGGTGCTTTGGTTGTCGGGTCCATGAAATCTTCCAAACGCCGAATCTATAATGCGAACAAAGCTAAATAAATAAAACAACTCCAAATAAAATCCAAATAAATACTAAATAAATACTAATAAGAAGACAAGGAATTTATATGAATTTAAAATTTGAATCACTCGAATCGGAGTTGAATGAAGAAGTTATGGCCAAAGGAAGATAGGGAATTGCATAAAATCAAGATAAAGGATTTTCCTGATTTTTGGAATTATTTTTCAAAAGGAAAATCGGAAATGCCGCTGGGGTTGACGAGGCAGCCACTTCATAAAGAGGGGATGTGGCCAGATGGGCGTCACGGTGGTAGCCACGTGGCTTGCCACGCCGGACCCAGCCGGCGCAAGACTTCGGCCAGATGGTCGCCGGCGAACGGCGGCGCCTCAACGACCGGCGAGGGCACCAACGCAAGAGGAGCTCACGGGATGCTGATCGACGGCGGCAAGGACGCGGCGGCACGGGAGGTCGGCGGCGAAGGCGAAGAGCAGCAGCTGACGGCGGCGACGGGTTGGGGGCTCGGGGACGGGAGGCAAGACGGTGGCCTCGCCTTGGCGATGTTGGGTGAGGTCGACGGAGGCCGAGGGGCTTGACGGTGGCGGCGGGCAAGGCGGATTGAAGCTTCGGTGGCGGCGAAAACTCCAATTGCGCCAAAGAGAGCGGGAGAGAAGGGAGGAGAGGGAAAGAGAGAGGAGAGCGAGGCGATCCAAGGCTCCCTTAAATAGGCGACGGGGAGGGGTAGAGGAGGAGGAGAGGCTTGCCGTGCGGCTTTAATGGCGGGCGGTGAGAAGCGGCGGATCCGCAAGAAGGGGCAAAGGGGCCCACAGCGCCAAGCGAGGCGGGGACAAGCAAGATGACCGAAGGGGGGTAGGGCTAGGTCATGGGCGAGGCGAGCACAGGCGTGGTGGAAATCGCGGGCGAGGCGACTGAGCGGGCGCGCCGGAGGTAGGAGACGACCCCGGGTGGCGCTGACAAGGCGGGCCCACCGCCGAGAGAGAGAGAGAGGGACGAACGGGAGGCGTGGCGAGGCAGCCGTCCGATCCAATCCTGACGATCACGATCAAAAAGGGATCACATGAAGGGCTGGGAAGGGCCACGCGAGGGGAGGAGAATGGGTCAAGAAATTCGGCCCAAAGCCAAGGAGGGAAATTTCCTAAGATTTTTTATTTTAGAAAATACCGTAAAAGCAAAAGCATTTTAGAAAATAGCTTAAGACGTCCAAAAATTCTAGGAAAATTCACGTAAGTCCCTTGAATTATTTAGAACTTAATAAAAATATTTTCAGCTTAACTATCACTTTAAATTTTTGCAAATAATTATTTTTAACATAAGGCAAGAGGAAAAACCAACTCTAAAATCCAACAAAACTCAACTAAACCAACTTCAATTAGTTCAAGTTTAATTAATTCAAATTAAAATACTTTTAAAATTCTAAATTTCAAACTAAGCTTTAGCTTAATAAATAAAACCAAATGGTTAGTTTTAAAGTTTTCAAAATTTGCAAAAACTCAGAAATTTGGGATGTTACAATCAGAGGTCTGGTCGCCAGATGGAGAGCATTTGCTAGTGTGCACACCTCGTACTTAGCGTGTCACAAAGCCGACTACCGCACAACGATGCAATTTGTTTCATCATGGGCGATAGTGGGTGATACAGTGTGCAAAGTTATAATTGATGGAGGAAGTTTTCATAATCTAGCTAGCAAGGAGATGTGCACAAAATTGGGCTTAAAATATTTACCGTGATCCCCATCCTTATCATGTGCAATGGTTGAGCGATGCGACGAGGTGAAAGTTAGTCATATGGTGAAGGTGCACTTCAAGATTGGCAAGTATGAGGATACCATTGTTTGCGATGTGGTGCCCATGTCGGTTTGTCACTTGTTGTTGGGGCACCCATGGCAATTTGATCGCCATGTTTATCATGATGGGCATACAAACCGCTACAAGTTTAAGTGGAGCGCAAAGATGTGATTTTGTATCCACTTACACCGACAGAGATAGTCAATGCCGATAAGAAGAAAGTTGAGGTGAAAATTGAAAGTACACCAAATAGAGAGATTCCACCTTCAGGAGAGAGAGCCACAAGCCAAAATTAAGCGGTAACAAGAAAAGTGAGGAGAGAAAGGTTTAGTATTAATGCTAGCCACCAAATCGTAGATGAGATCTTTTGTGAGAATCCTAATTTGGTGCACTTTGTACTCTGCATAAGGATGCATTGCTTTCTACCGATGACTTGACATCTCTTCCTAGTAGTGTCTCTCATGTTTTGCGTGAGTTCAATGACGTCTTTTCGAGGAGGTGCCCATTGGTTTGCCACCAATCCATGGGATAGAGCATCAAATTGATTTGATTCCGGAGCGACGCTACTAAACCGACCACCATACCGCACCAACCCCGAGGAAACAAAGGAAATCCAAACAAGTACAAGAGCTTCTCGACAAAGGGTACGACGCGAAAGTTTAAACCCTTGTCTTTGTTCCTATTATTTTAGTTCCTAAGAAAGATGGTACTTGGCGATGTGCATAGATTGTAGAGCGATTAATAATATCACTATTCGATATCGCTATCCTATACCTCGCTTAGATGATATGTTAGATTAATTGAGTGGTGCTTGTTATATTTTCTAAAATTGATTTATGAGTGGGTATCATCAAATTAGGATGAAAGAAGGGATGAGTGGAAAACTCGCTTTAAAAATGAAATTTGGTTTGTATGAGTGGTTAGTCATGCCGTTTGGGTTAACTAATGCACCTAGTACATTCATGAGATTGATGAATCATGTTTTGAGACATTTTATTGGGAAATTTGTGATCGTGGTATTTTGATGATATCTTGATTTACAGCCATAATGAATCTGATCATATTGACCACATTAGACAAGTGCTCTGAGGTGTTTTACGCGATGCTAGGTTGTTTGGGAACTTAGCGAAGTGCACTTTTTCCAAAGATCGTGTAATATTTTTGGGCTATGTGGTTTCGCACAGGAGTAGAGGTAGATGAGTCTAAAATTGAAGCACTTAAAATTGTCCTACTCTTATGAATGTTAGTCAAATTAGGAGCTTTCATGGACTCATTGGTTTTATCGGCTTTTTAATGATTTTAGCACCATCATCTGCCTAATGAATGAATTAACAAAAAAGGTGTTGAGTTTACATGGGGTGGCACAACAAGCTACATTTGATGAATTGAAAAGCGCTTAATCGAGGCATCAATTACTTTTTTTACCCGATTTCACTAAGAATTTTGAAATTGAATGTGATGCTAGTGGAATTGGTATTGGCGGTGTTTTGATGCAAGAGGGTAGACCGGTAGCTTATTTTAGCAAGAAACTCAAAAGTGCACAATTGAATTATATGGTCTATGATAAGGAGCTATATGCTTTAGTGCGAGTTTTAGAAGTTTAGCAACATTATTTATGGCCAAAGGAATTCATTATACATTCTGTTCATGAGGCTTTAAAATATTTGCAAGGCCAAGCTAAGTTGAACCGGTCAACATGCTAAGTAGGTAGAATTTATCGAGTCGCTTCCTTACATTGTGAAATATAAAAAGGAAATGAAAACATGGTTCTTGATGCTCTTTCTAGGAAAAGTGTGCTTTTAAATCGCTTAGATGTGCAAGTTCTTGGTTTAGAGAGTTTGCGTGATTTATATGCTAATGACCATGATTTCGCTTCCCCTTATGTGCATTGCAAAGATGGGAAAGGCTGGGACAAATTTCACATTCATGATGGGTTTTTATTTCGCTAACAAACTGTGTGTTCCGTAATCGTCCGCGGCGTTTGTTATTATTGCGGGAATCTCATGCGGTGGATTGATGGGACATTTTGATGTGAGAAGACGTTGTCTATGCCGAGCGATCACTTTTATTGGCCTAAGATGAGGCGTGATGTGGACAGTATGTACAACGGTGCATAACTTGTCACAAGGCGAAATCAAAGTTGCATCCACATGGTTTGTATACTCCTCTTCCGGCTCCTAATACACCATGGGAAGATATTAGTATGGACTTTGTTTTAGGACCGCCTAGGACTAAGAGGGTGAGAGATTCTGTTTTTGTCGCTAGGATCGATTTTCAAGATGGCACACTTTATTCCATGCCACAAGAGCGACGACGCGCCGCATGTTGTCGATTTATTTTTCGTGGAGATAGTGCGGTTACATGGTGTGCCCAGACCATTGTCTCGGATCGCGACGCCAAATTCATGAGTTATTTCGAAGACGCTTTGGGGAAGCTAGGGACAAGGTTGTTATTCAAAGACAACTTATCATCCCCAAACCGATGGTCAAACGGAGGTGGTGAACCGCACACTTTCGATCTTTGCTACGGACCATGATCAAGAAAATATCAAGGAGTGGGAGGATCGTTTATTACACGTGGAGTTCGCTTACAACAGAGCCGCCCACTCTACTATCTGTATGCCCATTTGAGGTGGTGTATGGTTTCAAGCCTATTACGCCACTTGATTTGCCGCCACTTCCAAGTCAACAACGAACAAATATGGAGGCGCCAAAGAGAGCTAAATATGCGAAGAAATTGCACATCAAGGTGAAAGAAGAAATTGAGCGCAAGGCTAAGCATCGGCCGACAAAGGCGAACAAGAAAAGAAAGAAGATGATCTTTCACCGGGCGATTTAGTTTGGTTACACTACCGCAAGGATCGCTTTCAGATCGACGCAAATCGGGTTGTCGCCACGAGGAGATGGACCTTTCAAAGTGCTTGAGTGAATTAATGATAATGCATACAAAATCGAGCTTCCAGAGATGACTATGGCGTGAGCTCAACATTCAACGTTGTCGATTTATCGCCGTTCTTCGTCGTCGATGATCTAGCGCCGAGGACGACGCTTTTCAAGAGGGGAGGATGATGAGGGCATCCCAACGACACCTTCTTCTCCTCCACCTAATGATCATGATATACGCCGAGTTACCGACAGACCAATAACAAGAGCACGTGCCAAGCAACTACAAACTCAGGTGAACTTGCTCCTTAATGAACATGTCATTGATTTTAATGAGAATTTTATACTACCTAAAAACAGTGTTTTGCTTGTGCTCAGGTTTGAAGATTCAGCGATGGACAGAGATCAAGAATATGCGGCCGTCATCCAAGGAAGGCCATCAAATGAGGAGGTTAAGGCGCTGGCCTATGGCCCATTCGGCCAAGGAGGAGAGGGCCAAGGCCCATACGGCCAAACGAGGGGTCAAGGCCCAAGCGGTCAAGCACAAAGCCTATGTGGAGGGACCAGGAAGGAAGCCCAAGTCTGCGGCGCGAATATCAACCGAAACGGAACAAGAACCTCGCCATAACATCGGGCCCGTGAACGAAGAATCGCTACTGAGACCATGCATGAACAGTAATGCTCGCATGAATAGTCCCACCATGAATAGTAAACAAAATCACCCCTAGGCCAAGACTATATATTGAGGGTTAGACTCCCATTGTAATCTCAGACCACGTTTATGCAAAAGAATAGAACACAAGTTATTGCTTGTTCTTTCATAACAGAGTTTATGCGAGGACTTCTGAGAGAGAATTAGGCGATCAATTGTTCGTTCTGCATTTCAAGGTCAAGTTTGCTTTTCCGCCGGGAATTGAGGGCTTGGCGATCTCCGCTCGTGGTCTAGCGGCGATCATCCCTGGTGCGTGTTGGCGAATATCCATAGAGTTGCAAGTCCGCAACCGGGCTGTGGTGTCATACCGGTGTTGTTTGTCGTCAAGCACTATTTATCCACGGTTCTACTCGAGAAGATCGGGCCACCCCAGATCATCGGGCACCAAGAATATGTCCCCATGAGTGAAGACCACACCCCGCAGTTCGTCCCATTAAGCTTTGTTTCGAGAATGGGATCGCAGCGGATGAAACGAAGCCATCGGTAGGTGGCATCGACAGTCGTACCGCTAGAACGACGATCGCTTTTTCGATTTTTTTTTCTCGCTTTTTTAAACGGTCGGCCACACTAGAAAAATGGCCCATGCATGGCTCACACTAGAAACATGCCGGGAGGGGAGGGGACCCTAGTTCCCTTGTTGGCAAGCGGCCTGAGCCCGAGCGAGGTTGACTACGGCAGCAGCGCTCTGGCGATGGACGACGACTTAAGTCGGGCGGCGCACAACAATGCGGGTGTTTGGATCGAAGGCCTTGGGCGACGGAGGCACGGCGTGGTGGCGTTCGCTGGCACAAGCATCTCTAAGTCTGCGGTGTCGGGTCGAAGGTGGCGGCTACTACGGCGTGGGTGAAGGCGTTGTCCGGCGCTTGCTCAACCCACTGTTTTGGCGACGCCGCTGCAGGCAACTTGGTGACGGTCGGTGGAGTGCGGTGGTTCTGGTGACAGCGTCAGCGGCCTCGTGATGGCGACGCGAGGAAGCTAGAATTCCCCCGCTAGCGGCGGCGACGGTGGCGGTGATGGTGCGATGTGGCAGCAGAAGAGCAAGGTTAGTGTCCTAGCTCGATACTATGTTATGAATATTGTGTGTACATTCAAGAGGGCCCAATGAGCAATATATATAGGGAGTACAAGGGAGTACCATATATAGATAAGGAAATACAAAGGACTCATATTCTAACAATTACCACCACTAGGCTTGCCGCCGTGCTCACCATGGGGTCAAGACCAAACCGTTGTTCCGCACAAATTATATACTACCTAGAAGCATATGCCGTTGTCTATATGTTTCCTACTTACATGATACTACGATTATCTTACTGATATTTTAGTTTAATCATATTCAACCTGCATAGTGGTACAAAACCACTTATTATGTTTGTTTACTTTTATTGACTTCAGATCTTTCAGAAGAAATTTGCTTCTAATCCATCTAACGCAGAAAAAAAAATTCCATGAGCCCTGCTCCTAATATTTTCATACACGGCATGTGAAATTACATTGTGCCATATTGAACACTGTACAAACATCTGTCAAATATCATATATTCAACTATCGAGCGCAACGTAGCGCGCCTGACCATCTAGTTCGTTTATTTGTTGTCGAAATGGTTGCTATGAGCCTGACCTGTGAGTTCCATCTTCCTGGAAACTGCTTTGGTTCTAGGAATAACGAATAACGAGCTTTCATTCTAAAACAGCTGATCAGCATAATTTCTGAATTCACTTCCTTCGTTTTTTTGGATGAAATAATTCATTGTATTTTTGGAGATATATGAGCATCTAGAGTTTTGCAAAATCCTACCGTACGAAATACCATCGAATTATACGTTGATAAATTCAAGGCATTTGTGTTGATTGTCATTCTCATCATGTACAATTTCTGAACCTTAAAGATCCTGTAAGTAGTAAATATATATTTTTAGAGGAAAGTAAGTCGTAGCCTTTTTCTAAAAAGGAAAATAAGTTTGTGAATATGACAAAATCTCATCGTTAGTTATTGGATCCTCCAGCCCAAGCTCAAAAAGGGCCCAGTAAAGGCCCAACTAACCCTATAACTTCAGGCCCACCACGTACTCCCGCGTGGCCGTGTGTGGTTCGGCTCCCCCGTTAGGATTAGGATGCCTCCTCTAAAACCTCAAAATCACCACGCCGCCGCCCTTGCGTCTCGTACCAGCGACCCGTTCGCACCTGGTAAGGCCTGCAGCCGCCGGCCGCGGAACCCGAAGACGGCGAGGTATGCGTCCGCTGCTTCCCGTCTCCGTGCTATAGCCTATCTGTCCGTTTAGTCGTCTATTGGTTTGCTGCTGTGAGAATTCACCTGCTGTTTAGTTTCGTAGAGCATCGGTGATGTTACATCCATCTTTACTCATCCTTGCACTTCGAGGGTTACCAGTGAAGACACCATTGGGGAATATGTAGTCTGAGATGCTCTAGTGTCCTTCCTTTGTCGGTTTGTTCTTTTGTTTGTGGCTTTCTGTGACTTGATGTCCTGGATCGATGATGCAACTATTATCTGCGTTATCTTTCTGCTACTTCTCAAGTATTGAAGAAGACATTACGTACTGAGATCCCACGCACGCTCGACCTGTTACCGCTTATAAAGTTCTAAAACAATTTTTTGTTTTGTTTTATATGATCCAAGTCTTAATTTTCTCTCAGAATAATATACTCTGCTGCTGGAAAGGTCATGCATTTCCTTCAGTGTTTACATTGATGAATTGTACTTTTGAGGTCCATATGTTGGTGAATAAATTGTCCTAATATCATGTAAAGTACATTAGATCGTATTTTATGGAACATCTAAGCGAATAAAACAACTAAATGAACCGATTGTAGTTCAGTTTTTAAGTTCCGATTTCCTAATTGTAGATTGGTTTAATCGGTTTGCATTTCCCAAATTGAACTTTAAGAGGGATAATTTAACGTACACACCCGAATCGGTGTGGTACATTCTCAGAAAGGAAAAAATGCAACTTTCTGCAGCTCTCTTTATGCGGGGAAACAAATCTAACAGACTAGCACACATGACAATCCAAGCATCCTTGCCTTCTGCTGTTGCCTTATGCATACTTAGTAACACAATGTAGCATCTTTAGTGTTTTTTTAATGTAGCATCTCTTGTGGGCACAAAAGTTTTGACTCATGCTTTTTATTCTGGGGAGCATCAATGATGTGCTACCTCTGTATTCATCCTTGCACTTTGAGGTAAGCTTACCAGTGAAGAAAACATTGGGGAAAATATTCTGAGGTGCTCCTTTTTATTTCATATTTTTATTATTTGTAAACTCTTTTAATTCCACATTGGTAAAACCCTCTAAGGCAATGAAACATGACCTGCCCTCTTTGTTATCTTTCTGCAAGTCTCTACAACTACGAGACAAGTGCATCAACCACAAACCAATAGGCAAAATTTGATATATGCCACTAAGAAACATGTCACTCGAGATTTGTCACTCAAGATGTTGTAATTAGAAATATGCCACCCTGTTTCTTCCTCCTTTGAAATTTGCTGTTATCTCTACTTTTTCTTATTTTCTTTTCTTTTCTCATATTTTCTTTCAATTCCATACTGAACTACCTATTTTGCCCCTGTTCTATTCGCCTCCATCCCTTCTGAACATGAATCCATCGGATTAAATCGAACTGAGAGCACAGCACAGACACAGGCGCTGGCCCCTTCCCTTGCTCCCCACCGGCCGCTGCATCCCAGCCGTGCCTCCCCCCGCTCCTCGCCGCACCAGCCCCCCAGCGCCAACCCCCGACTGGTTCTTGATGGCTTGGTCGGTTTCAGTATGCTCGACAAGGCTCAGGAGTATTTCGATCAGATGAGGGAGAAGGAAATTAGCCCAAGCATTGCAAGCTATGAAACACCGCTAAAGGCATACGTTGGCGCAGCGCGGTTGGATGATGCAGCCAAGGTTGCAAAGTGTATTCTTTTGGATGAGAAGGTGGTGTTCAGTGATGAGATGAGGGAGCTTTTGGAAGGTACATTGCGTGAAGAGGGCAGGGAAGATGACATAACCAAGCTATAGGAGGATGTGGAGAGGGAGAAGGCTGAAGCAGCAGCTTGGGCGGCAGAAGAGAAGGTGAAGGCAGAGGCACTTGCCCGGGAAGAGAGGGAGAGGAGGAGGGCAGAGGCCGCTGCTAAGGACGAGGCTGCAGCTAAAGCTAGTGCTGCTGCCATTGAAGCTATCCTGACCTGCACCTGCTGCAAACACTCAGGATGGTGGGTTTCTCAGTAAGCTAGGCATCAGTTCAGCTGGAGAAGGTGCGCTTCAAGACAGTTCTCTAAGTACTGAAACAAAACAAGGAGAGGGGCAGGAATAATTTTGATGACCACGAGCCATCGTATCCTTGTTTGTTTTTAGCCATAAATCATAGGTGATAGCCTGTAATTTCATATCGATTTGAAGAGCTAAGATGCCTATAAAGATTTCAACTTTTGGTGAAATGACTAAACCTCTGGTTGAGCATTTCTGTAACAGCAACTGATGCATAGAAATAGAACGATAGCCACAATACTTTGATGCATAATCATTTGTTCAGTATAAATGCAATTGTGTTTCATTGTTTGTATTTGCTAGCAGTTCACCGTGTGTTGCAGAGTCCAATCTTTTATCAACTGCAACACAAACTACAGAAGAAAGCAGAAGGTGAGCACTAGCCATACTTGACCCCGAACAGAAAGGGAGCACGGGAGCCGTCGGGGACGGCTGTGCCTGTGCTGTGCTCTCAGCTCAATTTAATCTGATGGATTCATGTTCAGAAGGGATGGAGGTGAATAGAACAGGGCAAAATAGGTAGTTCAGTAGGGAATTGATGGAAAATAAGAGAAAAGAAAAGAAAATAGGAGAAAAGTAGAGATAATGGTAAATTTCAAAGAAGGAAGAAACTGGCGTGGCATATTTCTTATTTTAATATAATCGAGTGGCATATGTCTAAATGGCATATTTCTCGCTGGCATATATCAAATTTTGCCCAATCAATATATATCAAATGAAGACATAGGTTTTATATGACTGGACTACTATTCGTTGTTATGATGCGTATTTTTATTTACTTGTATAGTTTTGGCTTAACCATTCCCCTGGGAGGAACAATTCCAAAGGGGTCATGCTCATGCACGGTCACCTGTATGTTTTAATGTTGTGAGGTTTGGTGGCAGTGTCCACTGGTACCATTGGATTGGAGGAGGTTTGGCATGATTTATGTTGGATTTGTTGCCATGATTTGATTATACCAGTTATGTCCATATATCATTTCTTCTGTGCTATGATGAAATCACAACTGCATAGCAGCTAGGGTCCTAGGGAGCACATATGCAGAATAATTTTCTAATTTTGCTGAGTCGTTAACATGGTGTAAAACTGTATTATTGTTCCCTGCTTGTTATCTTGTTTGCTTTTGTTCTTCACTATCAGATTATTTGTTGTATGTGCATGGTCTGTATAGACGGTTTCTTACTTTTTTTCCTTTGAAGTTGTATAGAATAATTTCCGATACCATTTTATCATGTATAGTGGCTTGTATATAGTTAGATTATCCCGGATATCATATATGGTACCTGTGATCAAAGCCTAGCATGTCAGGGTAGTGCCCTCAAGGCCTCAACAGCTCAGCTTTAACTGCCAAGGAACATTGTGGATTGGAGTGTCATAGCAATTTCACTGTATGCCCCGCTTGAATCTATGATCAATTAGTGTTCATGACTCGCCAGATAAGCTCCTTTTTTTTCAATAGGTTTAACACATACGTTTTTCACTGTATATGTATCTTCTGTTGCGCTGTGATGGCTTGAGATTGTGCTATCAAGTTGTCTGCTCGATGCCTTGATTATGTATTCATTTTCAATATCTTGTATATGTGTTCAATATACCTTAAAAGTTATCATGAATTTTGCTGCAAGAACCAGCCTTGGTCTGGTGCACTGAAAGAGAAGTACTAGTAACTTTTCGTTGCTGAAATGGAATGTGAAAACTTTACAATGCTGAACCGGAATGTGATAGGTTACAATGCTTTGACTGGTGGTTGATGGTGTTTGGTGGTGAGACGGGGATACGTGCTGTTCAGAACAAGCAGCTGCCCTGTTTACCTGCAATTGGTAGTTTGGTAGTGGCTCCGGGTAGCCACGAGTTCACAAGGAAATACTATTGAATTTACTACGCTAACCACAGCACTGATTCTTCCAAGACTTGCATGGCATGTACTGATATACCCTAATCAAAGTAATCAGTGATGATCGTGCGAGGAACTGATTGCTGTAATATATCGTTCTCCTTCCTCTCCAGCAAACCGGTAAGGCGACCACAAAATGCAATTCATAAACTGCAATACCTCGTTGCTCTTGCCGAATTGCATAGCCTGTGCACGGCGCGATCGATGTACGTGAGCTGAGATCATATCACTCCTAATTTATTTACATCTCCCCAATGAAACTGGTCCAAACGGTAAGGTGCGACACTTCAGACAAACAAGTGCGCAGTTGATCGACCGAAAACACCTGAGGAAGCTAGGGCCAGGAGACAAAAGGCCGCGCGGGTACGGCAGGCAGTTGCTCTTCAGGTAGCGTGCCCGTGCCGCTTCGTTTCGTTAACTTCACCCGGCCTGCCTCACAGAATCACCACGTACGCCGCGGGCGGCCACACCCCTGCCTTCCTGGATGTATATAAACGCACAGCTCTCCTATCCCTCACCGATCTGCCATCCATCACAAGCCAAGTCATAGCAACACAAGTACAAGCTACTCTTCTCTTGCACTCCTCACCGATCTGTAGTTGCTACTTGTAAGCTAGCTCGGTGTGCATCAATGGCTTCCTCCTTCGCCGTCGCTCTTGCGCTCCTCGTCTCCCTCGCCGTCCTTGTCCAGTCAGCTCTTGGTACGTACGCGTACGCACGGCTGCAATTGCTTAGGTTAAGTTCGTTTCATCTAGTACTAAAGAGTGCATGCATGCATCTGTGAACTATATGCATAAATGCAGGTGATGGCCTGGTGTGCGAGCAGCTGCCGCCGGACGTGTGCGCGTTCGACATCTCGTCGGGCGGGAGGCGGTGCGTGCTGGAGAGCACGCCCGAGGGGGCGCACCGGTGCCAGACGTCGGCGGTGGCGGTGCGGGCCCTGTCCGGCTGGGTCGAGACCGACGACTGCGTGCGTGCCTGCGGCGTCGACCGCGCCGCGCTCGGCATCCCCGTCGCCAGCGCCGCCGCGGACGACCGTCGCTTCGTGCGGGCGCTGTGCTCCCCGGCCTGCTACGGCGGATGCCCCAACATCGTCGACCTCTACGCCACCCTCGCCGCCGGTGAAGGTGCGTCGCAGCGCCTGATCATGCAAACATGCACCGATCGAAGATATACTATTAACATTGTGCATGCCAGCTTTGACTTTCTTGTCTATGTGAATGATCGATTGGTCTTAAATGGATGCAGGTATGTCGCTGCCAGCGCTGTGCGAGGCGCAGAAGAACGTGGGCAGCCGCCGTATGATGGCGGGGATGTCGCCGGTTGGTGCTCCGGTCGGGGCTCCGGTTGGCGCGCCAGCCCCTATTTGAATGAACTCACGAACGTATATACGACATGGATTTGTAATTGGTGCACAGATACGAGACTACTAGTGGCTATCCAGATTTATAAAGTAGTTATAGCTGAGACCCGCAAAGTTGATTACTCGATCATTATTCTGTATCAGCGAAAGATGTTCTCTGCGCGACAAGTCTGTCAAATCTTGGATGTACTGAAGAACATTCTGTCGTTTTTTAGAATGAAATAAAGCGTTGCATCCATGCACTGTACGCATGTCAATGATCGGTGCGTTACTAACATTAAAAGACGGAAGTAAGGGAGGCCTCCGCGACACTACGCCACCCCAAAAGCCTGGCCGCCGGATCGCACCCACGCCTGCTCGGCCGCCCGATCCCTCCCGGTGTGCGCGTGGGAACACGCGCGCTACATGAGCCACGTGGTGTCCTGATGCCCACGCTCCACCAGCCGCCGGCCGCCTTGCTTCCTCCCCACAGATCCCGCCTTGCCGGCTCTACTTCGCGCTCTTCTCCTCACACCCCGCTCGCCACCGCTTCTCCCCTACCCCCACATGCCCTCGCTTCTCCTCCGCTGGCTCGACCGTGTCGAACGCCTCACGCTGGTCAGCCGACGCCGCCGACGTTCGTTGTTCCGCGAACGCCCCACTCTTCCATGTCGTGTCGTGTTCCGCAGCACCACGAGCGAAAACCCTCAAACGATTTTTCTTTTCCTCCACGGGTCGACGTCACGTCGCCATCTTTCTCGGGTCCGGTCGCCGCTCGCCATCCGGACCACCGTCCTTTCCCCGGTGAGTATTGCTTCGATTCCTCTCCGCTTGAGCACCCCAACGGCTCCCCTTTCTTCCCCCACCGTTCTTTTGGCCTCTCCGTTGCCCACCAAACGACGCTGCGTGAATCCGATTGCATTGCCATAGACCCACGTCATCGGAGGCACGCGGGAGAGAGGCGTGCTGGCGCCCTCCCTCCTCTCTCATCCCTGGCAAATCCATCTCCTCCTCATGCATTGCTCGAGCTCATGCCAAGTGGTCCAGCCGCCCCTTCCACCTCTTGTTCCCTCTCCTCGGCTCTCCCTCCGCCATCGTGACGCTCTTCTCCTCCTCCTTGCTCCTTCCCCTCGCTTCCCTGCCTCCTCCTCTCCGTCTGCTATAGATCGCCTCATGGTCTCTTCCCATCACATCCGCTTCTCGCCTCAACGCCTTACATCGCGTAGTGGGTCGCCTTTCCTCCTCCTCACTCCTTCCTCCACCTCATGTGTCCTCCCCGTCCGTCCGCCACCGATCTAATGCAATATCAGATAGTTACTTGAAATATTTGACATGCAAGATTCCTGATGCTAAAGTTGTTCCGCCATGTGAAGAATTTAGCTTGGGCAACTGTGCATCGTGGAAATTTGCGCCAACTTAATTAGGTTGTTGGCTTACCGTAACAAGGTATGTTTGTTGTATCATTCTAGAACACAAGAATGTTAATGTTGTTGTTCATTCACCTTCATGAAGTCATGACATTTCTTTTCTCGATATGTGTTATCCATGTCCGTAACATGTTACAAGAATAGAAAGTACCTTATTCATGGCTTTTGTGAGGAAAAATGAAGTGTACCTTCAACTGCTTATTTTATTTGGTCACAGCTTTTACCATGATTGAGCAAATAGTCAAAACATTAATTACAAAGTCCAGACTCTAGGATCATAGAGCGCGATACATCATTTTTGGTTACTCAGATGCTCCCTTCATAGTCTTATGAGTTGCGCTTCCGATACATCTCCTAACATGGTTCTTTTATGCTCATCTTTGTAGAAGTTTGTGGTGAAGGTGGTTTCTTGCTAAGGCCCATGATGGTGCCATGAGGGGTTGTTCGACAGCCATCAGAATGCTCTCTTATCTCATGCAAATCATCGTGCTTTGCACCGCTTTTCTCCTTTTGTTGATATCGAAAAACCTAAATGTGATGATTTTAATGGATTTTGTACTATCACCTAATTTTTGCACATCTATTTGACACATGTGCCTTGTGAGGGCTTTAGAAATTTAATCGGCCCAAACATATCTTGATCATTTAGTTTCAGATGACCAAGATCATTTTCTACACTAATGGATACCGGTGCATGTGCTTTGTGGTGAAAGTGAAATCGATCATTTTCTAGAACTGCTAGGGACCAAGTTTTTTTACCTAATACAGCTTGCTTATCGATTCATTTAGTGATTTGTTCTTTGTTTGCTTTGCTTTCATTGTCTTTTGCACTTTTTTTTGCTAATGTTTTATTTGTAAAACTATGGTAATGCAGTAGAAAGTAAAATAGAAGTTGAGATACATCTATCATTTTCTTTCCAACTTTATTTTGCTAGAAAATATTGTTTTGATCATTGATTGCCGATTTGACCGTGGTACAGATAAACGCCGATGGTGTTAAGAGGAACTTTTACCTGTGTGCCAAACTACCACTGTGGCATGAAGAGTCGAGCCCGTAAATCATTGCTTGATATACTCACGGCCGAGCATCAACCCAATGGCTTCAGAATTTGCCTCCGACCATATGCCTTTATTTGTCAAACTTTAGTTGTATCTAACTAGTTCTCCTGATTTTAATCAAGAATTGGATATTCTTGCTAGATTATGTCGCAACGACATTTTACTCTTTTGTTATTCCTGGTTTCTCCGCACAAAGATTTTGTGTCTCGTAGTGTTCGTAATAGTTATTGAAATGAGGTTTGACATGGTGGAGTGTTGTGATGTTACTATGATGAGAGTGAATTATGCATGTCGTGGTTGAATTATTGAGATTCATCTTAAGTGGATCTAAAGCTCACAATGGAGATGATGCAACCACATCTCTATCATGTAATAGTTATTAGGGGTGCAAGGGCCCGATTTGGTCCATTGGACCTCATGGCCTGTTCCCAAAATTTTTGCACCAAAGGGTATTAGGCTAGACATTTGAATGTTTATGATCATGTCTGCATGCTTTGATCGAATTGTTGGCAATCTCTCGGCTAATTCAGTTACTATTGGAATCTAGCATAATATTATAGAACAAATTATGAATGAGCAATAATATCATCTTCCTTAGTCTAGAATCTTTTGCATGACATGTGTACATGTTTATATTTCACATCGAGATTTCCATAACAGATTCATCAAGATTCCAGCTAGATAACCTTTTGATGTAATGAGCTTTAATTGACAAGACAATACAGAAGCAAAACACGTATACTTAAAATGAAAGCAAAAGTCGCTCCAAAACCCAAATATGTCATGAAGTTCGATTGTCTTTGATGTGCCACAGACATGATGCATCAAAAGTTTTGATCTCGTGATGATGACCAAGATTTGGTGTGAGGATGAGGTTTTGACTAAAGATATTTTTCCTCCCTATTTTTATTCTCTCTCTATGCTACTAATACAGGTGGTATATTAGGATTGGAGTGATTGATCATACCTCCCCATCGCAAGAAGGTTGCACCGACCAAAATAATTTTGTCCAACAAAGATCATGGTGACCACAAGGAGTTCAAAGACAACCATCTGGTTTTGGTCTTATTATATTCTCCTGATAGACCTTCAGATCAGGTAATGAGATACCTGTGTGCACACAAGCAGTCCATGAATTGTTCTATTCTAGGTGCTACAAAAAAAACAGCCTCCAACGGTTCGATTCTAACTTTTTAAGTTTAAATTTTGCATGAATTGGCTCAGAGGCTGCACGAAAGGTTTTCTTGGGCTATAATTTATCATTGAAGAATCTTTCTCAGACCGCATAGGTGTGCTTGGTCGTTAGGTTTAAATTGATGTCTCGTTGTAGATAGACAACAACATACATGGACTAATCAGATATCACATTGTTAAATATGAGGCTAGAGATAATGTAGATATGTACACATGCTATATTTCCTTTAAATTATTAAGATGCTAAATTACACGTCACCACACAATTGCAATCATACTTTCCATGATTAAATTGATTTATTAAGTAGATACTACTAGATGGAATAATCCTATGTACTCATCCTTCTCCTCAAGAGTTCGATGTGAGTATCTCTAATCCTCCTCCTCCTTCCATTCTAAGATGTATGTTACTATTGTGTTACTTGACGATCTGTTTTCGTTATTGTAAAATTGGTTTTGTCTTTTTAGATACGTTCGAGTTTTCCATTGCACACGAGTAGAAAAAAACCGTGGTGATAGAGGTACCAGCTTAGGTGGCCACATCTTCTGATTTTAAAGGACTTCCTTTTATTTTAGATTCCTATTCATTAACTTTGTGTAATGCTAATTTGTAGCTGTTGTAGGTTCACATTTAGATACCTATAGACTACTGTGTTATCAATAGTTGTTGTTGAACTCATGTGTGGGGAGACAACTATTCACCACCTAAAGGTCAATAGGTAAATTACTTAAACACGAAAAGAAAGACACGTTAATAGCAAATTTTCCTTATCCTTTTGCAAACCGTATATGTTTTTGGTGCACACCTTATTTCACTTGAATTTTTTATTGTATGTCTTTTGCTTCACTAAAGTGCATGCACCTCGATTTACTTTGTACCAAGTGTACATGACTATTTTCCTCTAATAGTATACATAATTTTCATGCTATTAGGTGTCACGTATGCTTTAGTAAGGCACACGATTATTTCATAAAATAAATGCATACATATTGTGATCATGCAATCGACATTCAGACTCGCCCCTGAATAAATAAATAGAGTATGAGAGTTATTTAAGATGTCACATGTATTCTTGCTGACGCCGCCGCCAAGAACGGCC